>SDVV010026233.1:0-12292 GCA_016164225.1 Gammarus roeselii | reverse complement strand
TAAGAAGTTGGCTGTCGATCATTTATTATAATATTATAATTTACAATCTGTATGTGTACATGTATGATGGTATATTGTGAATTCCATTCAGTTCGATGAAGGCGAGCCAGCAGCACTCTAGAGATGAGTTGCGATGTATTCTTTTTCGATTTATCAAACTCATGCACATGTTTTTTAAAAGATTTTCAATAACATATATTGTGAATCATGTTTTGGAACACGATGTAGCTACAAACCGGCCGCCGACAGATGAGCTGTCACGAATTCATTTTATCTCTCGTTTCGCTAGTTCAAATAGCGCATATGAAAACTAAGTTTGATGTATTATACCTAAGTATTGAAAACCCATTGCTAGACGATGGAATTAAAATGATTTAATAATAAAAAAAATGGAACCAAATGCGGTTCCATTCGTGGAAAACCACTGCGAGGGACACGATCCCCCGTTAACAAGCCCGACTCACGAACACGCCACCAGCGAGAACGATCACGGCCTCGACGACGGCGCTTATCTCGGAAAACTCATACGCGAGACCTCTGAACAACCAGTCATCTTACCTGGCACAAATACCTCGCACTCCACACAACCACTCACGAAGATCAAAAGACTACCACAGAAGAAGAACGCACTTGCTCACAAAGCAAACACAAAGAGCCCACACCCTCGTCCTCCCACAAGAGCACTCGCAGTCGCGACCGCAGCAGACCGCTGTCCACCCGGGACCCCTGGGCAAACTAAAAAACCGCGAGCACCACAAAAGTTCCAGCAAATCGCGCGACCGCTCTAAATCATCAAGGTCTGTGTGTGAACAGCCTTCAAAATGAACATCAAATACTCCAGTGGAACTGCCAGGGACTCGGAATCAAGAAAGATGAAATACTATCTTTAATCGCCACCCATAAACCTTTGGTGATAGGCCTCCAAGAGATCAAACTCCGAGAGACCGCCACCTTCAGAATTCCCCAATATATCATACACCAAAGCGTACATCACCTCCCCTTCCCCCTGAGAACAGAACTCCAAACTATCACTATAAAGATATGCGCCTCAAGGCCAATAACAGTGGTATCCATCTATTCATCACGAAGCCATGACCTCTCGGAAGCACTAATGACCGAATTGCTAAACCAACTGCTCTCGCCAATACTCCTCCTTGGAGACTTCAACAGCTACCATGAAACATGGGGATGCGTGAGAACAGACCCCAGGGGAGTGATAATGGCTAACACCATAAATACTCATAACCTGGTCCTTCTCAATGACTGACAACCCACCCGAATCACCCCCGATAGTGAAACTGACATCAATTTATCCATATGCTTCCTTACTCTGGCACACCAACTCATTTGGGGAGTTTTGCCTTCAACACACGAATGCGACCATAACCCAGTCATCATATCGCTTCTTGCCAACCAACCAAGAAACCTTGCCTCACAAGAACTTCGATTCAACTACCGGAAAGCCAGCTGGGTGGAATACTCAGCACACATCGCGTGGAGCGATATGGATGGCATCCCCGAAAACATTTCAGAACACGACCTCGGCGCCCAACTGTACGAAAAGTCCCAAGCTGCAGCCGAGACAAGCATACCCCAATATACCCCTTCAACCTTCTTTCCGAAACCATGGTGGTGCCGAGAGGTGCAAGAAGCAGGAGATAAGCGTGTGTAGAGGACAAGGGTCCCTACAATTGGTATTAAAATAAAAAGGTAAGCATACCTTGTTCATTGTGCTCATTAAAATAGACCGAATCATGGGAGACGACATCTGAAATGTAAGTTTCAGACCACTAGTTTGAACTACTCTGCTGGCGGCAACATCGAGTAAGCCTGCAGCAAGGCATTGAACCAATTCACTCATTCGATAATATTCTTAAAGCGTGGTTGGTTCAGTGAGTCTGCCTGCCAATACTGGGTAAGTTTTTCAGTGTATATTTTAGTTTCATAAACAGCTTCTTTTTAAGCATTTAGGAGGGCTTAGAATATGTATATAAATATAATAAGTTATTTAGGAATGATCATACAGTGACAATGTGTGTACTGGTCAGCCCAGTGTACAGCACCAGGCTGAAAGTAATGGCTGATTTTGTATATAGCTATGGTAATATAGGTAGACAACATAGAAATATTTGAACGCAACCTTAGATTATTAATGCCCTTTCCTAGTTTCATGCTTAAGGCTGGCTAAAGGAATTTAGAATATCAATAATTTGGATTTCAAGCTTGACTGTATTTTGTGTCAGCTAAAATGGAATTTCAGCAGGTATATGTTCCTTATGAACCTTTCTGAATCATAATTCCACACATTTCAAATACAGTGTTATAATTGACTAAAATAGAATTCCATTCAAGAATTTTATTTCATAACCGCTAATTCTAAAATAAAGTGAGTCATTACCACTTGACGGAGCCAGTTTCTCCATTCTTTAACTTCAATAACAATTTATGCTGACCACTTAACTAGACTTGAGGGTACCAGACTGAGCCCAAACTTTCAATTCAATTAAAGGCACATATTGTTGCCTGCGGCTTTGGTGGGTGAACATAAAGGTCTTATCAGAGACCTTACTCCATGTAACCCAAGGAATTCTCCTACAGCCCGAACCCGAGGGGCCCAGCCAGGCTACCCGGGGATCGCCTACAATGGGAGTTCATAGGACCTAAAATCAAAAGAAACGGTCCTTACCAAGAACGCCACAACATGCCCTGGATCCAGCTATCACAGTCATCCTGGCAGCAGGCCTCTTTCTTGGACCCCAGGCTCAAGACCAAGCTGGGGCAGCCCAAACGATGGTGCCCCACGAGCATTGTCTTCCAGTCCTGGTCTCTAGCGGAATCTTCCATAATTAGCTAAGTTCCCCATTGCCTATTTGTTTTTTGGACAGTGTACAAGTTCAATTCATTAATCAATTCATGAGGCAAATTAACTGCCTTCTTATTCATTCCCTTCCTATTCTCTTGTTGCCAACTTGAAAATCTTGTGAGTATCTGAGATTGAAAAGCCATTGTAGCTGAGGCTCAACCTTGAAAATAATGCGATACAAATATATATATGTAAGCAAAATAGTACCATGCAATTGTAAGTACCGCTTGAATGATATAACCATATAACTACGTTATATAAAAACATCAAAACTAATTTATTCGCGAACTAGTCTTTTGACCTCATAAAACTAGTTACCAGAAAACTAGTGACTTAAAAGCTGACTAAGTAACCCAAAACGTGAAAGGCTATACCATACCTACCGACGCTCACGGTCTCCCAAGAACCGAGTAGCGTGGAAAAGGGCATCTACTGTACACCGAAAACTTCGAGGGGGGTCAGTTAGTCAACACTATTAATCGAAACACCTCCGTCCTATTTATATCCTTTCAGACGGAGGCAGAATTTATTCTTCCCACGCGGAAATCGCAAATAAACTAGCTCAGACTTTTATCTAGATATCGCAATCAACAAACTACACGGCTGCTTTCCAACGGGAAAAGGACTTGTGAGAAAGTGAACATCTTGACTTCTAGAAACGAAGAGGCGGTCTACAACAAACCTTTCTCCCTAAACGAACTACAGTGCGCCATAGACCATACACGTGAAACTTCACCTGGGCCAGACCAGGTACACATCAACATGATCAAGAATCTCCCAGATGACGCCCGTGAGCTTTTATTAAAAGTGTTCAACACTCTGTATTCAAACTAATTTTTTCCCGATCAATGACGGGAATCTGTAAATATCCCAATACCCAAACCCGGGAAATTCCTCGGTGACCCACATAACTATCGCCCTATCGCTCTTACCAGCGTCCTCTGCAAGACCATGGAAAGGATGATAAACACGCGCCTTGTCGACAACCTTGATATGAATGCAGGCCTGAACAGCATCCAGTGTGGCGACCGCAAGCGCCACTCTACGACGGACCCCTTGTAAGACTGGAATCTGACATTAGACAGGCTTTTGTCCGAAGGGAACACGTGGCTTCCATATTTTTCGACGTGGAAAAAGCATACGATACTACCTGGAAATGTGGCATCATGAAGGATCTACACCGCAAAGGGCTGAGATCCACTTATCACGTTACATCCACCAATTCTTGCAAAAAAGCACCTTCAGGGTTGAGGTCGGCGACACCCTGTCACCACATCCTATCCGCAAGAAATGGGCGTCCCCCTAGGAAGCGTATTCAGTGTCACTCTTCTTATGCTCAAAACCGACCAGATGGCAGACGTTCTCCCGCGCGACGGAAGATTGCTTTCATCACTATACGTGGAGACTTACAAATAAGATGCAGGCATCCTGGCCTCCTAACAAGTCAACAGGAACCCCAGAAATGTCTAAACTTAGTCGGGAACTGGGCCTCTTCTAACGGATTCCGATTCTCGCCCTCCAAAAACGAAAATCATGCACTTTACTTCCTTGCTCGGCTTACACCTGAAACCAGCCCTAACGCTCAGCAACACTCCGCTAGTACACGAGGAATCAATAAAATTCCTGTCTTGTGTGGGACCCTTAACTCACATGGCGACCTCATATTGCAGCCCTGGAGACTCGCTGCAAAAAGGCAACCGGACTTACTCTCTTTGTAACATCCTTGAAATTCGGAGCCGATATGGACACAGGCCTGACGTTATTCAGAACAATAATACGCTCGCGCATTGACTATGGAGCAATTGTTTACGGTTCAGCAGCTAAAAACACCCTTGAACCTCTCTCTACCATCGTAAATAACTCCATGCGTATCACAGCCGGTGCGTTCCGTTCCACACCCATCGAATCTCTTGAACGTGCTTGCTTACGAGCTTCTTTTTCCGCTCCGGAGAGACAAACTCTCACTACAGTACTATTTCAAGACAATGAGCTACATCAATAGCGACGTCACTCAGTGACGTCGCCAACGTTCTCGATAAACGCTTCTTCGCGGCTAAGAAGAACATATGCCCACCCTTTTCTCTACAGGTTGACAATTTACTGACCTCGCTGAACATCAGTCGCAAAGCAATCAAGCCTTCATTCTCCTATCGAATTCCTGAAATTAACACACCAACGTGGACGATCAGCCCACCACTGGTCAACCTAGATTTGCAAACGTACCCCAAAGCAACAACCCTAACCAACACGTACCGCTGAGAATTCTCGCGACCACTTGATGAACAGTACTCTGAACACAGTCATATATACACTGACGGCTCTGAAACATATGACGGAGTGGGAGCTGCCGCTGTAGGCGAAAAACCTTGCGTTCGGTCACCCTACCCCAGGAGGCCTCTGTATTCTCTGCAGAGCTACACGCACTCGAATTGGCCATCTCCAATACAAAAAGTGACCGCCTCCTCAAATATATTATATTTTCAGACATTCTGAGTGTTCTCACCCAGCTGAAAACTCTGCACTCTGATCACCCTGCACTTAGAAAAATGCAACACGACCTATTACCGATGTCCAAGACCGCCTAAACGGTCAAGTTCTGCTTGATCCATGGACACGTGAGAATAATTGAAAACAAGCGCGCAGATTTCCTCGTTAAACGAGTGTCTACCCAGCATCAACAATTCCTCTCCATAAATTACCGAGACTGGTTCCCAGTCATCAACTCAAGTATAACATCACGATGGAATGACTCATGGCAACCGAGTGGACAAAAAATGCTTGCTGATAAGCCATCCATGGGAGAGTGAGACGCCGGTTTTCTGAAAGGGGAGACCAAGTGTTTATTACCGTCTATGCACGGGACACACGTGGATAACCCACAATCACCTAATGGACGTAGACATGGGACCGGACGCACCACCATGCCGATGTTGCCACCAAGTGGCAATCAGTGTGAAACACTTACTTATGGACTGTGAAGCACTCGCAACAGCCCGACGAGCCTTCTTGAGGTCCCCGTGCAACCTACAACGCCTGCTTACAGAAACAGAACACCGAAAAAGACTGATCACTTTCGTAAATTACACCGGACGATATGAAGTCGTGTGAAAAAACGAAGTTTGAATCATCTCTGATCCTGAACTCGCTGTCCTTCCTGCGTATTAGTTGTGAACTTTAACTCAACTCCGTGCACGAAGCTGTGCAGAATCAACGTATCATCGTGCCCTACGGGGGAGCACTCAGTGACTACACGTTGGAGCTCCGTTGTAAGCCAGAAGAAACTGCTACTTCTACTCAAATTGTTGAGCATTGGTCTTATTTTTCCACTGTTGAGCATTGGTCTTATTCCTATTGTTGAGCATTGGCCTTATTTCCATTCTTGAGCATTGGCCTTATTCCCATTGTTGAGCATTGGCCTTATCCCCACTGTTGAACATTGACCATATTCCCATTGTTGAGCATTGGCCATATTCCCATTGTTGAGCAATAGCCTTATTCCCACTGTTGAGTATTGGCCATATTACTACTGTTGAGCATTGGCCTTATTCCCACTGTTGAGTATTGGCCATATTACCACTGTTGAGCATTGGCCTTATTCCCACTGTTGAGCAATAGCCTTATTCCCACTGTTGAGCGTTGGCCATATTCCCATTGTTGAGCATTGGCCTTATTTCCATTCTTGAGCATTGGCCTTATTTCCATTGTTGAGCATTGGCCTTATTCCCATTGTTGAGCATTGGCCTCATTGCCATTCTATACAGCAAATATTGGCCTTGTTTTACTAAGTGCAAACTATCGTACTCTTTTCTTCATTTGTGTTACCCACAATTTCACTCTGCCCCTAATTTGTCCCCCTTATTAGATACGAACTGAACCAATCTCCGTCCACCCTTTCGTAATTCTCTTCGTTGTCGTGTCCTACCTTTTTCCTACTCCTACTTATGAAAAATAGATAGAAGTTTAATCCATTTCCCATCATGGTTCTGAATTGTATTAAACTTCGTAATATTCTGAAGTTAATTCAGTTACCAATCCTGTAATATATATTTACCAATCATCAAAACACGAACACTTCAATTTGTGTTAAGCGGACGATATTTTCTAACCTCCCGTGAACTTTCGTAAATTTGTATTCTTTTACACGATTATTTTCTTAGAGTGTCAACCGTATTTAAGTGAGAGGCCTGCTCACCTTGATCCGCAGGTACAGGAATAGCGACCCACGAATGTGGGCGTCATTTGTCTCTGAGTTTTAGTTGAATTCATATTTTATAATTTGAAATTTTTACAAGATATATTTAGGATGAATTTGGTGAATTGAATTCCCTATCATGAATTATAGGGAATTGAAAATTATCTTTGTTTGTAAGTTATGATAAATAACACAATCAATGCATTATAATATGTTTTCAGCGCCACACAATGAGGAACAAGAAGTTGAGTTGTCATACTTTAATTTTCCGTCGAAAAAATTGTTGTGGTCGATTTTTTCAACGTCAGATATGATGAGAATAATATAATGGTCGCCTGTATTTTTTAGGATTTTTGATACTTGAATACTTATAAGCATTTCAACTCTGCCAGTGAAGTAAGAGTTACTGACCAATGATCCCAGTAAACTTGGGCCTTGCTCATTAGCCAAGTAAATGAGAACAGAGAAGGAAAATCATCACATTACCACATTTCACTGCTCATTAGCCAAGTTAATGACAACAGAGAAGGAAAATCATCACATTACCTCATTTCACTGCTCATTAGCCAAGTTAATGACAACAGAGAAGGAAAATCTTCACATTACCTCATTTCACTGAACCATAATCTGCAGAGAATAATTGAGTTTATTTTAGAGTGTACAAAAAAAACGTTTATCTGCTTACAGGGTAAAGGTATAAATATAAACTCTTGATTGTTATTACAAAAAATACGGAACCATAAAAAAACACAGTACATCAGGTTGCGGTCAAGTTATAGCTTGCACATGCAGGGTACAAAATGAGGCTAATTATTACACCTTAGAAACATTAGTCTTGTTTCAATATGCGCTGGCACAGCGTATTGATGGGCACAACTACGCTACGCTCACCCCAGCGATAACAGTGATAGAAGCCTTTCTGCATACAGCAGCAGCGGTGGTCCATTCACCGTATGCAATGAAGGACTCTTCATCAAGCGTCCACCTCGTGGTTCCGTTTTTTCCAGCCTGGCTATATCCGGACTGTTATTTATCGCGGCATCTACCCGTAGCTGCTCATTACAAAGAAAAGTAGGCGTATAGATCCATTAGTTCTGACATATTACCAGCACAATGCCTGTCTTCTAGTTCGGTGAGTCGTAACAAACTTATACTGGATGGCGTAATATTTTTAAAATGTTTTTATTTAATTGTTTTGATTGTTTGGTGAGCGAGTCATCGAATGACGTTAAGGATAACGTGCCACACTGCTTTGGTCGTGCTGCAACGTGTCACACTGCTTTGGTCGTGCTGCAACGTGCCACACTGCTTTGGTCGTGCTGCAACGTGTCACACTGCTTTGGTCGTGCTGCAACGTGTCACACTGCTTTGGTCGTGCTGCAACGTGCCACACTGCTTTGGTCGTGCTGCAACGTGCCACACTGCTTTGGTCGTGCTGCAACGTGTCACACTGCTTTGGTCGTGCTGCAACGTGCCACACTGCTTTGGTCGTGCTGCAACGTGCCACACTGCTTTGGTCGTGCTGCAACGTGTCACACTGCTTTGGTCGTGCTGCAACGTGCCACACTGCTTTGGTCGTGCTGCAACGTGTCACACTGCTTTGGTCGTGCTGCAACGTGTCACACTGCTTTGGTCGTGCTGCAACGTGCCACACTGCTTTGGTCGTGCTGCAACGTGCCACACTGCTTTGGTCATGCTGCGAATACTTTATTACGACTGAGTGTTAGTCGAAAGAAGAACGATGATGCAATACTATCTAATGGATCGATGTCTAGGCAACAAAGACTCTCGTCCATCCAGCATTAGTGTTATTACTTTATGATGGGCGCCGGTGTTAGAAAAGTGTTAGCCATAGTGTTGAAAAGAGGTGAGTAGCTCAGCTGAGAGGGGCCTGGAATAACTGTTAGTAGCTCAGCTGAGAGGGGCCTGGAATAACAGTTAGAAGCTCAGCTGAGAGGGGCCTGGAATAACTGTTAATAGCTCAGCTGAGAGGGGCCTGGAATAACAGTTAGTAGCTCAGCTGAGAGGGGGCGGGAATAACAGTTAGTAGCTCAGCTGAGAGAGGCCTGGAATAACAGTTAGTAGCTCAGCTGAGAGGGGCCTGGAATAACAGTCAGTAGCTCAGCTGAGAAGGGCCTGGAATAACAATTATTAGCTCAGCTGGGAGGGGCTAAGAATAAAAGTTAGTAGCTCAGCTGAGAGGGGCCTGGAATAACAGTCAGTAGCTCAGCTGAGAGGGGCCTGGAATAACAATTAGTAGCTCAGCTGGGAGGGGCCTGGAATAACAGTTAGTAGCTCAGCTGGGAGGGGCCTGGAATAACAGTTAGTTAACATTGACACTGACGGCTAAATGTTGATAGGCCACGACAAATGCTTCCTAATATAAACCTAATGATTGTTCATATATCTTGTGTCACTAAAATAGCGAACATTCTACGAGTGTTTACAAGAGTTAAAAGCTAACAACAGACCTTTTGTCAAAATTGGTTTGCCTTCACGCACCTGAATGTCAAATAGAGCATCACGTATCCGTGTTGTATCTGTAGTAAAGGATCACTAACGGCACCTGAATGTCAAATAGAGCATCACGTATCCGTGTTGTATCTGTAGTAAAGGATCACTAACGGCACCTGAATGTCAGATAAAGCATCACGTATCCGTGTTGTATCTGTAGTAAAGGATCACTAACGGGAAAGATTTTAGCAGGAATCTACATTAAACAATGCTGCTCGAAACAACTCAAATCAGCACCCGAAGAGGGAGCCACTGGTCCACGGTGTTTATTGAGACAGTCACAGTTTTATTCCTAATTAAACCAATGCTGACCGATGTCATGCTGAACACAGTTATGCAACGAGCAGGTACCAATATTGGGAACCATTTCAACCGTGCCAGGAACTTTTTCACCGGACTGGTGTCAACGCCGAACACAATTACTCGACATTGCTTCAGCGACGTATTACATCCATAAGGTAATGAACGGTGATTCTGGAAGAATTGGTCAAGCCGCGACTTGAACGCTGCAATTGTTTGACTGATTACAACTTCACTTGGAAGTTTGTCCCCTTCTTTGGAGCGCACTTGAAGAGAGTACGTGTTAGGTCGAATGTGGAACGCTCACCAACCATTTTGTAATCATTATTCCTGTTCGCTCTAATGTCATCTGGAGTAACTGCTCTTTCGGGAGATTGTTTTCGTAACCATCATAATCTTGCTCATTTCGATCATTTTAATTCTATCTCGACGCTTCTCCAGCGAATAAACGTAAAGTTCCCCTAGTGTATTTTCGTACGATTTATTTGGCAGCAAGGGATGAGTCCGGTAGCTTTACTTCAAACTTCCTCTAATACAATTACAAGATAGGGAGACAAGAATTACTTTGTTTGCTTGGGAGGGGGTCTAACAAATGCATTTCGCAACTTAGGAAAATATACTGTATCAGCTCCTGTACGAGATAATACAGGATATCAAACCTGCATTTTATTCATTTTTTAGCAGCATCATTACATTGCTGGCTACTCCTTGAATCGTTACTAATGATGTCGCCTAAGTATGTCTTTTTGACGTGAACCAGTTTCTTTTTGCACATGAAATACTTGGGGTTGTGATGATTGAGGTGCATGACGCTATATGTATCGAAATTGAATTTAATTTGCCACTCTTCTAACAAATCAACTATTTTGTTCAAACCTAATTTCATCTTCTGAACTCAAGCTAAGTTTGCACTCTACCTCTTTGATTAGGATTATCTTTAAACTTGTTAGTGATCGAAACCTTATTTACTGGGTCTAAAACAGACCCTTGTGGCACGCCGCTTGTTTGATTACCCAAAAGGGAGGAGGCGCCGGGAAGTATTCGACTCGCTGCATGCCATCTATCCGTGAGCCAGTTCTTTATCCATTTATTTAAGCTTGCCTCCAGTACTGATGCTGCGCAATTTGTAAGCTGTGCAAATGCGAGGGATTTTATCAAAAGCTTTTAGGAAATCAAATCAAATGATATCGATTGGTGATTTCACGGCGTGAATGTATGGTCTATTTTCGAAAAATAGCTGCATATTCGTCAGACAGGAACGATGGAGTCTAAAGCAGTGCTGACTTTTTCCAGCGTAGTTGGACATAATCATTCTGTAACTTCATCCGCGACCCTACTTTCCACCATCAACCATACATCAACCATGCTTTCCATCATCAACCATACATCGACCATGCTTTCCATCATCAACCATACATCGGCCATGCTTTCCACCATCAACCATACATCGACCATGCTTTCCATCATCAACCATACATCGACCATGCTTTCCATCATCAACCATACATCGGCCATGCTTTCCATCATTTTGCCAATTACTGAGATGCCGGGACACTATTTATCCCTTGTACCAGAAACTGGAGTAACTATGGCCTTATTTCATCACGAGAGGCCAGTGTCACTGTAGAGAGAGCTGGTGGAATTCTTTATTTAGGGTTCAGCGATTTCGTGCTAAGCCTTCTTCAGTATTCTGGCATAATTTTGGTCAGGAGCTGAAGATTTTGAAACTTCAAATTCATCAAAATGTTTAATTTTTTCGACGGTAGGCAAAATTAGGCTGCAGTGGCTTTAATTTGCCTTTCTGTAACGATATCCTGAGGCTTGGGAATATCCGGATGCTCTTTCGTAACTACAGAACAAAAGTATGGGTTTAGCAGGACACTCAGTCGTGTGCTGTCCGTAGCTAGCTCTCCAAGAGGTCTTACTACAGATGTTGACTTTTTTTTACTCGAGATGCAGCTAAGAAAAATTATCGAACTACTTTTGGCGTTCGCAGCAATTTCATTTTCAGAATTTTTATTCTTACGTTTCAGGACGTTCTTTAGAACTCTGTTGCTAACGTTACATTCTTGTTGCAGTTTTTTTTATAGCTGGTACTTTGCTTTCTTTTACGACCGAAAATTTTCTTCTTCCTAATCTATGTAGGGTAATAGTCGTAGACATCTGCAATGACCATAGCAAATGGTTCATAGACATCTGCAATGACAATAGCCAATTGCCGTAGACATTTGCAATGACCATAGCCAATGGACGGAGACATCTGCAATGACTATAGCCAATGGTCGTAGACATCTGCAATGACCATAGCCAATAGTCGGATACATCTGCAATGACCATAGCCAATGGGTTTGGACATCTACTATGACCATAGCCCATGGACGGAGACATCTGCAATGACCATAGTCAATGGACGGAGACATCTG
>SDVV010026232.1:0-12292 GCA_016164225.1 Gammarus roeselii | reverse complement strand
CATTCGACAATAGTTACTCCACCCTTCTTCAGGCACTCGGTCGCAACTCCATCCAAACCAGGGGCTTTCCCTGCTTTCATCGCGTCCACCGCCTCCTGTACCTCTTCCCTGGTAATGTCCGCAGTAAGTCTTTCCCAAAACTGGCATCCGAGCACCACCACCCACAGCAACAATGTCAGCCTCTCTGTCATCCTCGACATTCAACAACTGATCAAAATACTCGGCCCATCTCTTCCGTACATTACCGCTTTCCAACAACAACTGGCCGTTTTCATCTTTCACCACTTCCTCCTTCCCGGTCTCTCCCTTTCTCACCCTCTTCACCTCTTTCCAGAACATCTTTTTGTTCTCCTCAAAATTCTGGCACAACCGTCTGCCCCACCTGGTATCAGCGTTTCTTTTGGCTCTCCTCACTACCCGCTTCACCTCTTTTCTCCTCTCTTTGTGAACATGTGAATAGAGTAGGATATTCTTAATTTGATCATGTGGAACAAATTCTGCGCAGGAAGATTGATTAAAAAACAATAACTGAAATTTGTAGTTATATTGGCACTTTTTAACTATGCACAGGACACTATCATAGAGCGCTTATTAGAAAATCATGTAAACCTTACGCCGTTATTATTTGTAACTCTCCTCACGGTTAACAACTAGTAAATAATTCACTGTCAACTTCTGTCCTGTTTGAGACAAGCCTTGAACTTGTCGTTTGAATCAGTCACTTGGAATATTTCAAACTCTACTGCGAGTGGTTTTGCTGTCAACGCATCAACGAAAATTTAAAGGCTTGTTATTCAAGAACTGGCGTCAAGTAATGATACTTTAGATCAAGGAACGGCAAATGCAGCTAAATCATATGAATCAGAAAAGCTCAAATGCAGGAAAAACGCTCATTTAAAACGTCTGAAATATCGAACTCGGAAAAATTTGACTGGATTCCAAGGTGATCGCAAATTGTGAAATTAGGCATTAAACATTTGGAGATTTAACTCATTTGTTGTCAGGAACATATTTCAATCCAATATTTACATTTGGTTCAAAATTGTAATTGTATGCGAATTTTTACTTTCGAATGACAAGTTTTTCAACACATATTTAGCATCAGCAGCAAATAAAGTCGTCGAATTTCTAGTCGAGAAATAACTCCTAAACCGCCCCGAAGCTCGACAGGTTACCAAGCTTTTGTCCTTCAGCAAGAGCGCCTAACCTTTAAAAGATACCTAAATGTTAACAAAGGATGACAAGAAAGATCATTGAAAATTGTTAGTATCTGAGTAACTGGGTTACAGTACAGTTAACAACGGCTCATCAAGATCATTTTGAAGGAGATACAAGGTCATCTCAAAAGAGGATAAAGGTCAATCACAACACAGCTACCCAAGTGGGGCGGAGAGGGGGGAACGCCTAACATCACAATAAAAATCGTTATTCTCTGAACCAGACTCAAGACTACTATAAACTATGTAATTAATACGAACTTAGTTTAGTTTGGCTACTTAATAAATACAAAGATTATTTGGAATTCGACGCAAAAAAATTAATGATGTGAATAAAATTGAAATTTATGAATTTCAATCAAAAAGTATCTTGTACAACAGCCAAATAATATTCGCAGGGGAATATGTTCACCAGATTACATTGAAGATACACCTCACAAGAATGATACCCTTTAGAGCCAAGAGATTAGCTTAGGGTCACTAGACTTCCAAGTGCACTGGAGTGTATGTCCTTCAAGCACCGAACGCCCCAAGGGCCTAGGAGTGGTATGCTATGAATTAAAGCATCCGTAACTCTGCAGTTCTCACTGGCTTGATATGGATGAAAGTATCTGGAGTTCCAATATTCCTAGTAACTTGAAGTAACGCCTGCTCACCAATAATAATGCAAGGCCAAATTATTATGATTATATTTACAGCCCACTACTTGCTATTACAACTGTTAGTAACGTATCAGAGATACGGCCAGTTTTCGTGCAACAAATTCCACCTTTTCAGAATATATCAATAATAATCTTTGGTAGCGCTGTTTAACACACAACTTATAACTAACGGCTAGAAACAGTTAGTGCCCGGATGATTGGAAAAGGAACACCACGAATTTTAACAACCAAGGAACTTAAGGAAGGATGTTAAGACTTAAAAAAAATTGTCTAAACACTTGAGAATTATCTTTCATATTCAAAACTATGAAAATAAATCCAGATTCATTAATGCTTATGCCATAGCTCACAACTACCATTCCAAAGGCGAGGTGTTTACCTCAAAGGTCCAGTGGTTAGCCTCAAGATTCAAGTTAACACGTAAATTAGTAACAATTAACAAAAAAACAGCAAACTATCCTTAAAACGATAACTTATGGTTAATGATACAACTGTCTTTTATTCGAAGCGTTAAGAAGGAAGTCTTTTATTCTAAGTCAACAGAGTGAGACGATTCACCCGAGACAGTTGGTGCCAGCGAGGGCAAACATTTTTGCACGTTTTCAAAGGCCGATTATAGGCCGCCGCGTGGCTAAGCGATCTACCAGACACCAACTACCTGTGTGGATCGGCTCTTGTGGTAAGTGGTTCAGTGGTCAGTCATAGAATGCGTGCAGTTCATAGCATAGCTGCCACCAGACCCTCAATGGAATTTCCTTGTCCTGACGTGGACTGCGATGTAAATGTTTATTAATTTCTCCCCAATTTACGCTACAAAATAGACATTTTAAACCTTGAATGGGATAAGTTGAAAAATATTAGATATAACATGTTTTATGCATCAAATAACCAAAAAAATCCGATTCGAAATGGAACTCATTTTTATGAGCACAGATCGGGACCATTGGTATGAAGTTAAAAATGTGAACCGAACTTTTTCCTTGTCCATATCTGTCGCAATTTGGCTCAACAGTTTATGTGGATACTCAAGTGTCGTTGACTAGCGTTCGTGGATCATGGAATCAAACTCTTTCCCGACCTTAGCCCGTTCGATGACTGGTTTTGGGGAGATGGAATCAATTGTCTACGGATGCACGCTAACTTTAATTGGATACCTGGAGAAACAGCTAAGCTCAGTCGCAGTAGAAATGTGCTAGGAAAAAGTTCGCCGTGCAGTTAAAAGCTTCATCCGAATGGTTCAGATGAGCGTTCATATGAATGAGTCCCATTTCGAAGCTGTTATTCATTTTTTGTCATTTGATAGATTAATCTATTCCATGAATTCAAAGTTTTAAATGTCATATAATATCACTTCGAGAGCGTGTGTAAATAGTTATGACGAAACGACATAAGATAAATCTATTTAAAGAAAATTGGAGAGCATAGCAGACAAGTGCGCTGAAATATACTGAAGTAAACGAACGGGGACAGAGTAGCTACGTCAACATTTCTGAGGCAGGAATTGATGGATGATTAATTTTATATTTTAGTGCTACAGTCAAAATGCAATGTTCCTATTAGATATGAACAGTAAATATACTATTCAATGAATGGATAGGCTAGCATAAAATTCAATGGATTGAAATATTCAGAAGCTCAAGAACAATACGATTTCATAATTAGCATGCAGATTCACAGAATAGCGTTTGAAGATAAAAATGCCAGAACAAGCACCTCAACATGTGCGCTACAAAAATGAAAGCGGCCCTTGAAGCCGAAATTTAAAAGGTATCATAGGAGAGGCACCAGAACTCTTCGTCTATCGAATTTGTCTGGAGTCCAACGTTGCCCAATAATCCAAGCTAAATTATAATATATGGTAAAGACATTTGATCGAATTAACCTAACAAGAAACTGAATAGGTGAAGAAAAATGCATGATTGCAAAATCAACTGTCCAAAAACATACTAAATTTGAGTTGAGCCTCATTTCCAGCGGAGCCTCAACGTGAGTCATAACAGGCTCACCCGTAAGGCGCGACCGTCATTGATTTGAGCCGTATTTCCAGCGGAGCCTCAACGTGAGTCATAATAGGCTCTCCCGTAGGGCGCGACCGTCATTGATTCGGGTAAGTTCTCACGGCCTCGCGTGCGAAAATATTAGTCTTGTCAAGATGAAGTCAGTACATATTTCAATTGTGGCATATTCGCGTACAATAAAGTAAAGAATTAAAGCGTATCTTTGTAAATGTATTGTTATCTTTGTACGTAATGGGGTGGAGAGACCACCTCACTTGCACAGGTGTTTGGGGTTTAGACAGCTTCGTATAGTACGGAGTGTTTTCCGGAAGCGATACGCTTTTTATGGTAGGTTGGGTCAGTGAGCAGGCTTTGTAGGTTGCTCGGGGGATTCAAGAACGCTCGTCGGGCTGGGGCGAGTGCGTTGCAACCCATCAGTAAGTGTTTCACGCTGATAGCCACTTGGTGGCAACAGGGGCAAGGTGGCGCGTTTGGTCCTATGCCGACATCCATCAGGTGGTTGTGAGTTATTCACGTGTGTCCCGCGCACAAGCGGTTGATGAACACGTGGTCTTTGCTGTTGGTGAACTTTGTTTCCATTCTCCGACTAAGGGTTTGACTGAAAGCATTTTTTTTCCACTCTGCTGCCACATTGCATCCCATCGGGATGTTATACGGGAGTTGATGATAGGAAACCAGTCCCAGTAACGTATTGCGAAAAATTGTTCTTGGTGAGTAGATGCCGCTTTAGCAAGCGAGTCAGCAAGTTCGTTTCCTCTTATTCCCGCGTGTCCGGGGATACAGCAGAATTCAACTGCCTGACCCGTCTCGGTCATCACAAAAAGATCGTGCTGATTTTACGTAGAACGGGATGTTCGTAGTTCAGTGTTTAAAGCTAGTTGAGGACACTCAGACTGTCTGAGAATACAACGCATTTGGGGAAACGATCTGTTTTTGCAATAGAGATGGCTAGTTCGAGTGCGTGGAGCTCCGCAGAGAACACGGAGTCCTTTTGTAGGAGGGTGGCCGAGAGTGGGATGTCCCCGCACACAGCGGCGGCTCCCACTCCATCCGCGGTTTTGGAGCCGTCAGTGTATAGATGGCGGTGCTCTAAATATTCTTCCTCAAGTAGTCTTAGGAATTCCTGCCGGTACGCGTTGGTTGGAGTAGTGGCTTTAGGGTACACTTGCAGGTCTTGGTTGACCGGTGGTGGGTTGATCATCCATGTTGGTGGGTTGATTTGAAGGATTCGGTAGGAAAATGAATGCTTAATAGCTTTGCGATTGAGGTTTAGCGAGGTTAGCAGGTTGTCCACACGTAGGGAAAAAACATACTAAAGCCCACACAACAACATGCCTTCTAATTCATGCAAATAATTGAATTAAAAAATTATCGCTTGTCACGAGTGCGAAATCTTGTATCGCCGCAGCGTCTCCCCACCATCTCGGCGAGAGCTGTTATCCAGACACAGAATAATAATCCTACCACTAGGCCAGCGCTGCAGTCGTTCTTAATTTTTTTTTTGTACCGTCGACTTCATCATCATCCTCCTTTGTAGCCCAGACTTCATCATCATCCTTTGTAGCCCATACTTAGAAGAGGTGCCCCAGGTTTGTACCCTCGCGGTTAAAGGCTTCGTAATCCAGTTAGCACTAGTGCCCATAGCCTGCCGGACCGGAGGTTCCCTCTCCTTTTTGAGGCGTGCAATTGCTTATCCACTATCGAAGAACTCTTGCTGGTTTCCTTGGCACCGTAGTCTCACCGCGCGTACAGAGATTGAGCGGCTTGAACCTCTTAGCATTTGGTATGTTGTCGAGGAGGTTTGCTTGGTACTGCAGGTACCTAGCAGGTCGCGGCATATCATACCATTTCAATGTCTCGGCAAGTCTAATCTAATTCGAGACGCATTCCGCAGTAATGATAGATTCTACTGACAAACTGGTCGTCCGTTGATAGGTACCAACTTTTCTCCGCCTGTGACTCTGGCTTGATGGAGCTTATCCCCAGTCATCCTCCGGTTTCCCAAAGACAGTAGCCTACAGGCCACAGCGCGGCCACTAAGCGTCTCTATCTTCATCGCCTTGTTCTAGTGGAAACGCTGTGCCTACCTGAAAGTTCCTCCTACCTTTCTCACGGCTCCGAAGTACGAGTCTGTTTGGGTACAGTGTATTGGACTGCTCACACATATTGACACCGAGAACCAGCACCTGTGGTACCTCATTTAAGTGCTACAAACAAAAACATGATAGCGGAATAAAAACTCAAGAAAAAACAAGATGGCTGTGTTGGCCTAGTGGTAGGGATGCCCTATTGAGACTGGATCACAGCCCCACCGAGATGGCGTGGAGACCCATAGGCATTGGGTCTGATGGCCACTGCGCTTCGACTTTGACAAGGCATCGAAAATAGTTATTAACCACAATGCATACGTTTCCAATTCCAATTACGAGCAAATCACGTCATGGTATAGGAGATTCACGATTTTCCCTTATAAATAATACATTAATTTAAGTTTGAAAAAATCTAACTCATTTCAAACGAGATGCATGTCAGCAAGGTGGGAAAGACAATAATAGGCCCTGGCAGCCACACTTTCGCTAGTTGGGCCGGGGCATAAACTCACCTAGACGACACGAAAAGAAGAACGAGTGCACACCACTACAAAGGGTTATTCGATGTCCGTTCACTCAAGTACTGCACAATAGTGTACAGAACTATCACGAGCTAATACCAAGAATGCTAAAATGATGGACCAAACAATGTTTGGAAAAGACGGGAGGGTGCCTCTAAACTGTAGAAAAATTTACTGCGGAAAATTGGCAAGATTTTTGACAGCAGCAAGCAGAAAAGCAACAAGAAATTGATGGCACATTTATTTATTTTATCTACACCCAAGCTAAGTTTGTGCGTCTTACATAATTAATTTTGGGTGATAGCACCTACAGTCGAGAAAATTCTTTTATTCACCATCTACAAAATTGTAAATGAGATTTTTTCTTATCACTAAAACTTACATTGCCTTCTTAGGTATGCTTCATTCAACTTTTTTTCCGGCCAAGTAAATTACTTCGAGAGCCGGAAATACTGAACAAGAGTCAACGTAATTTTCAACTATCGAACTTTTAACAATTGTAATTATTCATAGCTGCAATATGCCATAGAAGCTATTGGAAAAATACAACACGCTGTTGGTGTACAGGTAAAGGCTGTGCGGCAGAGTCGAGCAACCGCATCATCATTTCAATGCTTTTCTTAACACAACTAAAATGCAGAAGATCGACTATGCTTTTCAGCCTATCAATCTTTCCTAAAGTTGACAGACTACTTAAATTACAATAAAAAGTATCACGCCGGGAGTTATAAGATTTTTCCCCGGCACTGATATAACAGTTAGAGGACCGATGATTTCGGAGCCAAATATACAGAAGAGTCAAGGGTATAGGGCAACAGATACTATTGTTATCGCTCATTACCTACCTGAGGAGGTAATGAGCGATAACACTTGGAGTAGCCAAGTGATTAAGAATAACTCCTCATCACGGTATACTGTGGTCTATACTTGGCCACAATCAAAAGATTGGAACGGGAACATGGCTTAGCTACATTCCTTAACTAAGAGTCAGTGGTATCAATGGTAACTATTCAACAGCTGTACGGTGTCCATCAATGCCTTCAAACCGTAGATCATATAGAGAGCATTCAACATAAAAAAAATAATAATTCAACCATTACCAACGGCAGTCTCCGCTTATTCAGTTTTAACATTCAAAACCAATAATCAGCATAATGATCATTTTTCAGATGATACACACATTGGTCACACGAGTTCGAGCATTGTGTGGTAACTACACGATCGGAACTTACGTACGCTATGTTACTTATGCATATATCACTACTGCACCTTTACTCACAACGATGCACCTTTTCGGAGCGATAAGAGTTTGAGAAACGCGCCTTTTGAATACATTTGTAGCCAAGTTACCGAGCCACTTTATACCCTGTTCGCGGATGACGTTTTCACAACACTGAGGAGAGACAAATAATTTCAGTGAAGGCGTTCCTATAAGCTTCAGAAGCTTTTACTAAAGCGTTCCAGAAAAGTAAGCACCGCATTAGACGTTAGGTGATCACATCAGTCATATCTTGGCTTCTTTCCATAGAGCTAATGGAGTCACAGGAATCGGCCATCTTGGCAATGTTGGCTTCATCCATGAGGGTGGAAGAGCTTACGGAATCTGACAAGCTGTTCGGGGTGTTGATGACAGTCACCGCAGAATTAGACGTCCCGGACTCTGTGTTTGAGGCAAGACTGATGGACTGCGAGTGGCATGAGTCCGTTAGAGAGACGGCGAGGACATCTGGTGGACACGATGTCGTGATGGCGCCCATAGGCGGCAAGACTTCGCACGGGCACGGCGATAACAAGTCATCTTCTGCGATGGCGTTACCACCTTTGAAGTCTCCACTATGAACACCATTGTTGTTGTCTGTGGGGCTCTCTTCGAGGGGTGTTAGCATCAAAGTTTCGTCATTATTGGGAGACATGGTTCGAACCAGAGTCGAAGATTCGCCTGAGGTCGATGAAATGGACACAGAAAGAGACTCAATTGCGGAAATTAATTTGGACTCCTCGAGTCTTGTTGGCTGAGGTGAGATGTCTCTAGGCCTGTCGCCGCTCTCAGTGAGCTCAGAATGGGAGGAAGACCCGTCGGAGAGGGACTGGCTTGACCCAAACGAAGTATCGAAGTCAGGCTGAGCTAGGATATCACCGTTAGATCCATTGTTCATACTTGGAGTCTTGGGAGTAGTAGCGTTTTTCTTGGAGAGCTGCTGCACAGATTGGGACAGGTTTCGATTGATAGCTGGGGACCGGTAGCGTGATCGGATGTGAAGGAACGGGTCCGACCCTCGTGAGTTGAACAGGGTGACCTGCAACAGAAGATATCCCAGCACAGGGACTTAAGAAAAACAAGAGAGATAATGAAATAAATTTACATCGCCTTTACACAGCAGGATTATACGAATGGTGATGGTTTTCTTACCGCAGAGTCGCTACTACTACTATTATTACTACGGAATAGTATTATGTCAAGGATCATTCATCAGAGGCTAAGTTGTGTGAGTGGGAGCATATGAGTGTGTGAGGTGCGCCTTGCCGTCGGCCAACCCCCTTTCTGGGGGATGCGGCCTAGTATCTGTATCATTCATCAGTGACCGAAATCCCTTAATATAATAGATAGCCGGCGTAGAAATGATTACCTAGTCTACTTTTCATCCAGATTGGAACATCAGCAGACGTTGGGAATAGATTACTACTGTCTACTGTACTGCAACTGGCTAATTTGATTAAATGTGATTTATTTGACGTTTGTGTACGGGCTTCGATAGCTTGTATGATCCAGTTAGTCCTATCTACCTGAGTGGGGTCGTGGCTCAAGACGTAGTGCTCCAGGGTATCCCAGCCTCCTCCAACCCGCACCATTACGTGCTTGTCCTTCAGCAGCTGTGGAAGAGAGGGTAAGAGTGACGGGAGGTTGCTGGGAAGTATATTAGTTCAAGGGGGATTTATTCAAGATACGAGGAAGGAAGTATGAAAATGTTGGGAAGATTGGGGCGTTTGAGATAACGCCACACAGCCCAGACCAGACGATTAAAAAACAAACGTTTTGTAAGAGTGTGAAAGCCAAAACATTAAAATGTTGTTAGGACATAAAATCAAACCATTTCATTGCGCTGAGCTACTATTTATCGATTAGTACTTCAGTAACATTAAAAGTTGTAAAAAAAATTCTCTGTAAAGTTTAGAAGAAGAATATTAAACTGTAAAGAAAGTCAAGGCAAGTGCGCGTCATTTGAACGACGGGCTATGACGTCATCGC
This sequence comes from Gammarus roeselii, assembly GCA_016164225.1. Lineage (NCBI taxonomy): Eukaryota > Metazoa > Arthropoda > Malacostraca > Amphipoda > Gammaridae > Gammarus > Gammarus roeselii. Next base: position 2,537 of record SDVV010026232.1, on the reverse strand, counting down.
ATCACCGGTTACGTAACAAGCAGCAGGGCCAATAAACAAGGCGTCAAGGGTGCCGGCGGGTTGCCATTGGTCGAATCAAACACAGAGGGACAACAGGGACTTTGAGTCAGGCACTGGGAGAGTAACCAAGAGGGCAAAACATCGTCAGACCTCGGTGACACAACAACAAGGTTAGGGGCTCGGGGTGGTCAAGCGGCCCAAACAGACCATGTGCTGAACGGTCCAGGTGGACCATGAAGAGGGGCAGGGCAAAACAGCAGCGGGAGGAGGGTGGGATTGCTTGGGATCTGGGAAGAACGCCACCATGGGTTCAAATTGCAAAGTTGCGGTCTGTCTACCACTGCTTGGCGGCCACAGAGGCAGGAGCGGGAGTCGCATCGACAGCGGCACCATGGCTCTATGCCGGTCCGGCATGGGCCTCTGTCAACCAGCGGTGGCCCAGTGGGGTTGAGCAACCCCAGTTAAGCGATCAACCAGGTCGCGTGTCACCAGTATGAACATGCGAATGTAGAGTTCCGGTCATCAGTCGTCGAACGTGTCAATCGGTAGGCACCGTCGTGGGGATTCTTCAATTGTATTATCGAATGTTGGTCAGGTGCCGCCTAGGGTTGGAAGCTGGACCAAATTGTGCATTGAGCGTGGGCATTAACATCCCTCTTGCATAACCGTGCGTCGTTAGTTTTTAAATATATAGCAGAAACCAGAGTCAAGTGTTATTATCCAAACAATCAATTACATAATAAACCTACACGTCTCTCCTGTTATTTGCCTTGACCCTCCTTCACTATCACTATCCTCTAACTCGTTCATTCACCTTCAATCAGCGTTTCTTTCCAAAACTTGATAAATAAAAGGTTGCATTCAATGCTAAAACAGAGTCGTGGTCAATTTGAATCTTAGAATTTAAGACTGACAATTCAATGCCTGTAAGGTACGTCAACTTCGCCCAAAAGCGCACCAGTACGATCACACATCTTAATGGAAATGATATTTTAATGCTTACTTCCGGTAACATCGTAAACAAGTTACAGAGACAAATCATTCCTGCTATTCTACTGGAACTACCAGCCTCAATAGTGTGTATTAGTCTGGAACTGCCAACCACAATATTGCGTGTGTCAGCCCAGAACTGCCAGCTTCAATAGTGTGTATTATCCTGGAACTGTCAAACTCAATATTGCGGGTGTTAGTCAACTACTGCCAGCCTCAATAGCGAGTATTAGCCTAAAACGACCAGCCTCATAGCGTGTATGAGCCTGTAACTGCCAGCCTCAATAGCGTGTATATGCCTTGAACTGCCAGCCTCAATAATGTACTAGCCTGGAGCAGACAGCCTCAAAAGCGTGTGTTAGCAATCAGCTTGGAAGCTGCTTCACGACGCTTGGTAGTTACTATAGAAAGAGTGACCAGCCAGAGTCAATGTCCTATGAGCGTCGACCGTCAAATCAGCCACTCGTGTTGAAATAAATCGTCGTCAGTCCTTGATACCAATTAGGTTATCCTTATATCTCAGATGATTCAGTCAGTGACCCTAAGTCGTGATCATCCGGTTCCGGATCAAGTCATATAATTACCCAAAAATACATAGTCATGACCATTTGAATCGTTCATCGGACGGATGATTGGACTCACGTTCACTTTCTGTAAACCCAAAGATTATAATAGAAGAATCGGGGAATTAAGCGCGATAGTCAATGTCCTTCCAGCACAGAGTGTCAAAACAGCAACAAAGAGATACAATAGACTATCATGCGTCTTTAGATATGTAATAAGAAAATGATCAGCTCTGTATCACACTAGCTACTTCTTTGTTTGATGAGCACTCACCCTGACGTAGACACTCTTGCCGTACACGTCATACTTCCCGTCCGAGAGCCGCTTGATGTGTTGTCTAGAACAGGCAGGGTCCGAACAGCTACACACGCCACGGGTCTGCCGGGCGATCGCGGCCACCTGATAGCAATAAGACAAGGTTATTCAAGTCGTTTTTACAGCAGAAGACCTGCAAGCAAGGTCGAATGCGTCCTTCCCTTCATGGGGAAGAAAAAATGTCAAGTTTACAAATTGAGAACGCACACTTCACAACATCTCTATGCGACGGTAACGAAAGCAATCGGGAAGGATAAAGAGAAGGCGTGAATCCTGCTAATAAGTTTCGGAATTTTACCAGAATATAAGTTTCATTTTAGTGGGTCTACTGGGCGGTATTTGTATAGTACAGATACAGACACTAGGCCGCATCCCCCAGAAAGGGGGGTGGCCGACGGCAAGGCGCACCTCACACCCTCACACGCTCACATTCACACAACTTAGCCATTTTGTGCTAAAGGGTCCGGCCGGTAGCCCCTCAACTTACACTCTGGGTCCCGAATGTACCAAGGAACCGTCGTCAGCAGCAGGGCCCACAGTTTTCACTGGTTTACCCCCGCCGCGTCATAATGGCCGGGCCCCCCCCACCCACGACCATCCCGACAGCGGGATGCCAAGGGCGGGAAAGCACATCAGAGCAGCGTCAAAATCAACCATTCACAACCATT
>SDVV010026231.1:0-12292 GCA_016164225.1 Gammarus roeselii | reverse complement strand
GCATCTCACATAAACGTTTTTCTGTGAATGGGTTTTCCAGCGCTGCGAGGGGGGAGCAGAGGTTCCAGGATTCAGAGGGGCCTCTATAGGGTCCCACAGTTTCTCAAAAGGCTCCCAAAGGGTCTCAAGGGTGTCCCTAAGGGCCCCAGAAAGATCCAAGTGGACCACTCCAAATCCACCTGGTCTCCCAAGTCCCCCGGGTTCCCGAAACCCCGGGTCCCCGAGTCCCGTGGATCCCACGAGTACCTCCTCTCCCTGGGTCACTTTGTCTCAACCAACCTCGATGCATATAATAAAAATAACCAATGCAAAATTTATCACCATGGAAAAAAGGCAAAGAAAAATAATAGAGCCCAGGCAAGAAGAAATAATAAAATACTAAAATAAAGTGTTAATGATCTTTAAAATGAATAATCATCCATCCACCCCAAAGGTTCTTTGGATGGGCACGACAAGGGATCGTCTCGCTTATCGTGGTCGTCCTAGGAGCAGTGTGAGCATCTTTTTTTACCGATACAATTTCGTCTCGTGTGTCCGTATTTCTGGCATTTCTAGCATCGCATCGGACGTCTTTCAGAGGGTGTAACCTTGGTTTTGGCGTCAAAGAAAGGTATGTCTATGTAGTTAGGTGGGGTGGGGCAATTGAATTTAAGCAGAAGGGCCGAGGTGGTGTTTCTTCTTGGTTTGATTTTTGGTGCAATTTTCGCTCCAACTATACATTCTTCGTATTGGACGAGTCCGGTGATGAATTCGTCGACTTCATCACTCAAGAGATCCTCGATGTAAATCAGGTCTGAACTCGTGGAAAAAGTTGGGTGTGGTATGATTTTGCAAGGTTTTTCGAATATTCTGTTTCTGGAGAGTATGGTGTCACTTTGAAGTTTTGTGTCTACTTTAATGGTAAAGCTATCGTCACCGCTGGCGGTGATGTTCAGAATTGGACGCCAGTCATGGAGCCTAGTTCTTCTCGCAGTTTATATGGGCAAATATCCGGTCTGTCATTGACATCAAAGGTCATTTTCAAGTGTTCGGGGAATTTAGGGCCACTGTTGAATAGGTTGTGGTCATCAAATCGTGTTTTTTGGTGTTCGGGCGTTACGAGTTTCTGCTGGAAGGAGAGCGATGTTATCGGAAAGGGCAGAGGCGGAAGCACACGAACGGGTTTCGGGTTCCCTGGCCTCTATCCTCTTTATCAGCTCCTCCAGTAGGGCACTCATAGTTGCACAAAGGTTCTCGAGATTTTTTGTAACAATTTTTGTTTCTTGCACCCTTTTTTTAACGATTTTCTTGTTTTGTTTTAAATTCTAAATTCTAAATTCACAAACCCCGGTGTCGGTGGGGGGCTCACCTCTTTGTGCACCAAGGGGGGCTGTAGCTACAAAGTGAATGGGGGGACGGTGGCAGGATCTTCCAACTGATAACGTATTTACACGAAGGGACAAATTAATATTGGTGGATAACGAGGACACCACGGGAAGGCGGGTGAGCCTGGGATACCCCCAGGGGGTATCCCTCTGTGGTGCCTTATTGTTCTCGCTCTAAAGAGATGATAGTCGATCTCTCCAATTTAGTTGAAAACTTCAACCTTTACTAGACGATATTCGGTCTCGGAGCGATATTCGGCTTAGAGCGGTGACCGGCTCGCATTTCGATACAGCAAAATAAATAAGCTCCTATACCCTGAAAACTTGCAAACTTTGGAGCTTAGACGCGAAGAACAGTATGCGATGTTAGTTAGTTGTCCGTCATTGGTCACGATACTGCCTCGGCGCGTGCTACAAATGACGAGACCCTCAAAGTTTTCACGTATCTCAATTCGCGAGTCTGCAACATTACCCCCCCCCCCGGTGGGAGGAGTTGCTACGGAACCGTAGGCCTTGTAAACGATGAAGGTAAAAACGAGGCGATTGGATACGTTTTCATGCTAACTAATTTAGTCCGGACAAGCACTATAAAAGATGACATTCTATACATCAATCGAGACCAGGCTGAATCAAAGCCGTATTTTGCTGTTTTTTCCCAATGGTTTACGAACTTGGGCTTGTGAATTAGGAATAAAAACAATTTGGGAAAAACCGATGTAAGAAAAGTAAGATAGTAATCTAATACCAAGCAAAACTTAGTAAGTAACATATGAACAAGAAAAAATGCTTTCATCAGTTCTAACCGAATGTTGAGCTAGTCTAAATGTAACTAAAGGTGCAAGCTTCTAGGCACACATTTTTCGAAATAGGTAAATAACTCCAGCTCTTCGTAAACAATTGCATTCTTCACAGCCACCTTAGTAATTAAATTAAGAGCTGTAACTTAGAAGCGCAAGGCATATTCATCAAACTAATGTTGTTGGAAGTGGAAAATCTGCATTCGTGGTGCCCAGCCTTGATTAACAATCCGTTTGGGATCTACCAAACCACCTCCTGCTTCAGTACGTAACAGGAGGTGATTCATAGAAGCCATACCGAAACTTGCATGAGTAAAGGAAACAGCGTTATGTATTCGAAGAAAGATGAAGTTGAAGACTTCTAAACTATGCGGACAAATTCCAAAAAGAGTTCATCCCGCACAAATACCAACAAATCACAACAATTCACAATCCGCCAAAAGGACCAGCATTTGCCAGAAAGGAATGGTGACGCACATGTCATACAAATTTGAAAAATCTAGCTTATAGCTATCTAAATTGATCTAGTGAAAATCATATAGTCTGCACTTCTTTAAAAGCATTCAACTACTGGTGAAAAGAATTCAATGATAAATTGCATTCAAATGATCCTAGTTATCTACAGGACTTAAGATGACATCACTAGTGGCGAGCAATATACTGCCGGACAATTCTGACCGCTTATTGGATTAAATTGAATCAAATAAATGCAATTTGACAGCGACAACTATGCAAGTTTCTAACGATTGAGCAAACGAGGCCCGCAATGTCCACAATCTGCTCAGTTAGCACAGTTTCGATTTTGTTCACACCTAACACTCCAGGGTATCTTGGATGATTACGTTCACGTCCCAGAAGACAAGTTTCCAAAAATTTCGTTAATTTCGAAGTTGAACGACCAATCTCTCAATAACTAAATAAAAAGTCACAAATTACACAGTGACAAAATTAATCTCGCACTCAATAACTTCGAGGTACGCCACCTGTTAAACACACACGAATGGACCCATCTGAAAATACAGAGCGTGAGTTCGACGGTTTAACCCAGAGGGGACATTAGACAATTGGCTCTAGTGTGCACTTCTCCAGTACACGTTGAAAAGAGATAAATCGTATTCGTTCGGCCCTCCTCCAATATCAGAAGAGGTATGTGCATACGTAGGTCGCTCCAATATCAGAAGAGGTATGTGCATACGTAGGTCGCTCCAATATCAGAAGAGGTATGTGCATACGTAGGTCGCTCCAATATCAGAAGAGGTATGTGCATACGTAGGTCGGCAAAATGACACGCTTGCCGGAACACTGTAGTTTCCCTCAACAGATGCACGAGAAACTCAGATCAGGAAGCTGGCATCCAATTATGGTACACAGAAATACGACTCAGCACAGTTAAATAACTCAATGTAATAGTTCAAAGATAAGCGCATACCATTTATCGCCAGTTATATGTATAGCAATTCAAGCGTGATATCTTCACTATGAACTTTTAGTATGAAGCCTTGCAGCAGAGTGTGAACACCATCTCAAGAAGAATGTATGGTTATATTTACAATATATACAATGCCAACCACGTCGTTCCCGGTCAAATGGCAAGAGGAGAGAGTGGAAATAAAGGTGTACAGTAGCGAAATAAATTTTGATTATGATTAAAGATTAAGAGAAATCTTCAATAATAATTTTCCGCTCGACATTTGAACTCATCGGAAATTTAATTGATATTCTCCATAAAATATGGTTGTTCGGATATAATACCGTAGACGACTTCATTTGAAGTTACATTCCAAGTGGGGAAAAATCAATCTTGTTTTTTTCAGTTATAGACTAACCATAAACGAATTCTCTTCCGCTACTGTACATTATCAGAGATAATGACGCCTACATGTTAAATGTTAGTCTTGAATGAAAGAAAGGCTCCTTACCTCACTGACATAGAACAATTGTTACTTAGGGTAGAAGTCAAATCAATTGAACGTAACAGCAATTATTGACATTTCAATACGAGAGCGAAGGCTTCAGTGAAGAAAACAATCCGATTGCGAGGTACCATTCGCTCAGATCATCACACAAACATGTTTCGAACAGGGCAAACACAGGAAAATAAAATGGTGCATTTCAGAAGCAAGACGATGTGTGGCATAGCAGCGATTCAGACCTCGAGTAACACGGGAGAGCTCAAAGTGAGCATTGATGTTCAAAAGAACAGTCAAAAGAGGGGTAAAACAACACTGCTAAATGATTTGATTCGGGCCTCATTTCCACCGGAGCACGGCTAAATGAATGAACATCTACGCTTGCCAGAGATGATGCAGGGCAAGGTTAACGAAACTGCTTAGTAAACACACTAAGACTGTTAGTTGATGAAGAAGACATCATAGTGAAGGAACTAATAAAAGAGTGGTCAGGTAATTGAAAAAAGAGCGACTACCTGCACTACCAACCTGACGCATCCTATTGTTCAGCAAAAGATACATTGGTTAATGATATGAAAGTGTGCTGTCTTAACTTCATAGCATGGAATGCTCATAGTTGAAGACCTGAACGAAAAAAACGGCCATACACAGAATATATTAGAGTGACGAGGCTTTCTAGCGCACTGGAGTAAGCGTCCTCCTTACGCCAAACGTCCTGCCGGTAACAAGTGCGGCATCAAATTATGGAGTGATTGGGTTTACTACTAGGTGAAGTCAATGTCTTCTCGTGGCGAATGTTGAAGGTATTCACGGGCAACACAGGAGGTACAAAAATTTCTAAGGCGTTATGACCATGTGGGTCAGCACTCCCTGGGTGGCAGCAAAGAAAGAGTTCAAGAGGAAGAAAGATAAGTTGAGAAAAAATAAAATAAACATAAGATGCAAATGAGGTCAATAAGATTAAACTTTGGGTCCATCTCCACCGCAGCAAGCCAATAAGAGTTAGGTACATTCCGAATGGAAGAGTGAAGGAGAGGAGAGTCTGGCCGGAGGGAGGTGTGAAAGAGAGGAGAGCCAGAAAGGAAGGAATTAAGGATGTTCACCCCTCCGGTTGGGCCTCGACTACGTGCGGCCCGTAAATCTAACAGATGTTTTGAGAGGGAGGCTTACAAAGACTACCTTGACAAAAAGTATCACTTATTGCATCACCATAGTTACCTACGCAAATATATTACTCGGCATTAAGCTAGCACTTTTCCAATATAAAAACACACTGATAATACAATTTCCATAGCAAAACACTGTACAAATATTCATCAATTAAAATCAATTTATAAAATTACAAAACAATAAATTCTTTGGAGGGATCAACAACAAACACTGTTATATTAAGAATAGAAGCAACACTGAAAAAATCAGTGTACCATAAAACGCGACGCCGAGAGCAGAGACAGTCACCACCGATAGGTATCCACAGAAGGCGTCCACGAATCTTGCCCACAATTCTACCAGTTTCTAGTGCGGAGTCGCCGTGCCTGACGAGCCGATGTCCGCACTTCGCGGCACAATGTTTACGAGTGGAAATCCTCAGCACACTCCAGTTGCGCGGAGTCACCCTCAAGTGTCGCTACACCAAGCTTGGTCACGATGCGTTCATTCACAAGCACGTGCAAGGTCAACAATGTTTTCTTTCAAGCTCAGAGGAACACAAGCAATAATGTTCCCATGAGTATAAACTTTTCCATATCGTACACTAAACCTTAGGTCTCCAACCAATGTTGTAGCACTACTACAGAGCAGTTCTCTGAAGAATATAAATAAGGCACTTCAATAACATCACTATTCAGTGTAAGGCACTCGCGAAGATTGATCTTACCGCTGCTACAGTCAACCAGCAGTTCACATTTCGAAGGACAACAACAGTCGCTATGACTACAAAACGTAAGAGCTAATTTACGACAGTAGTGCAGTCATCCCGATGAACACACCAGTACACTGACGGACCAGACAGAAAAAAAAATACTTAGGTAACTAGAAAACAGTTTTCTAAAAACCATTAAATATGCTGAATAAAAATGAAATAACTGCATTGAAACGATGACGTGTTTTAGCTCGTTTCAAGTGTTAGGTATTCTATTGTATAGAATGGAAGTTTAAAGAGGTCTGTGGGAGTAGTGATGGTGTGTGGACCTAAGTGTTTAAGGTGAATGTATGATATGCCGTCCAAGCCCGCTGCTGAGGGGATTTGGTCTGGCTGATAGCGGCTTTTGTAATGGCTGGTTCAAAGGGAGGGTCAATGTTTGGGTCACTCTGGAATTTGTTTAACTGTTTGAGTGTCCTCCTTTTGTTTGGATGGTCTGTTAGATGGCAAGTGTTTGTTTAGTATTTGTCGAGTATATCAGCTTGTTGTCGGTCTGACGATATGGTGTAGGGGTTGAGTAGAAGGATAGCCTTATTTGTGTCAACGTGGCCTATGTTTTTTGTTGACGAGCCTCCTAATGAGTTTCCGCAACTTGGCTTGTGAGGTTCGGAAGTTGGCGTTTGCCAGCACATCCAAGCATAAGTTTGTCTGTTACTCACAAATATCTGCATCGATTTCAGAATAAGGGATTTGAATCCGTGTGATTCTGTCGTTGGTGGAGGGTAAATTACGGAGATGATTTCGCTGCTGAATTTTATGCTGGTGTGGAGCGAAAATAGTTGGGTTGAAGTGACGGGAAAGCCAGCAGGTATGTGGAGTCTCTCTGTGTGATTAAGCACTGTGGTGATGTGTTCTGTTGCCGTGCCAATGGATGTGTATCGAGTGATGTCCAAGTCTTGTAGAGCGGTTTCTATTGGTGTCATGTAGTAGTCTGATTTACCTAACGTTCCTCAAAAAAAGCTCCAACAGACAACGGAGAACAGTGCTATTCGATACCAGTTACCAGCAGATCATATTAAGATGGGTTCGTATGTAACCAACAGAACTTCGGTCAGATTGAACGCACGGTGTCGACGCTGCACTGCCACATGTTACGTGAGCGTTAATAGTCCAACAAGGGTGACTGATTCTGAATTAACGATCATCGACTGAATGATTAGTGTCAATTGACGAAGCTTCTAAACGCGCGGGAGTGAGCATCATTCTGGTGCCCAACGGCAAACCAACAACTAGTGCTGCATCAAGCCCTAGCGCTGCATCAAGCCAAAGAAAGATTTTAGTTTGGGGTGATTCAGTTTGTTACTGCGTAAAGTCAATGTCCTCTACACGGCGAATATCATAAGTAAGCACGGGGGGCACAAGAGGTACAAGAACAAGTTAGGGTACTGAGGTTATGTGATCCCAGCAATCCCCGGGGGGCAGCAAAGAGCGTTATTACTCAACCTGCACAGCTCCAGAGTCTCAAAGATTCGCAGTCGGCAAAGTGACGTGGGCAAGGCACCCCAACATCTGATGCGGATGAAGCAGACAGGTGACGGGGATCCCATGCACGAGATCTACACTCAGTGTAGGGAATCTCACGCATGATAGTAGCAAGAACGGAAAAAAATGAAGTCGCAGAAAAGGTTGCATGAAAGAACGAACGCAATTTGGCTGTTATTAACTGCCCAAAAGGGAAAGATTTAGTTATAGGAAATTCAAATTTAACATAAAAGTGCCAATGAGGTAAATAAAAATCAACCTAATCCAGAATGGGAGCTAAAAGAAGATTTAGTGAAAGATGAATAAAAGGAGTCTGAAGGAAATAGAGGTGATCACCCCTGGTAGGGCTGTGGCCACATATGACTTGTGAATCCAACAGATGCCTTGAGAGAGGCCGACGGTAATGAAAGATTCTCTTCAATTCCGCGCACCCGCGACAACACGTAGGGTCGTGCGAGGTCGTTGATTTGGGGGCGGATACTTCGGTACAGTCTCAATGTAACGGCAAGACATTTGTGATTCTTGAAAAACTCGTGTGTATCGGTAGTAGGCCGTTCAAAGCCCGTGGAATTTGAGCCCATACTGACGTCGAATCATGGTGAGGGCTCTCGGGTCGTCAACTCTTCATGCAAAAACGAAGAAGCTGGTGTCCTGTGTAATTTGTCACTATCATCTCATTGTAAACGGAACAATAATTTCATGGCAATACTTATACTACAAAGTGTATTGGAGATTTTGCACCGTTGAATGCGAATTACAAAAAATATATAACCTGATGAACTAAAAGAAATGAGCGGAAATTCAAGATAATATGGACAACAATGGCTATAATTGTTTCACAAATCTTGGCTCCTTAACATCTGCCGCATCTCTGCTGAATCTCATAAGAGTCCTTGCGTACTGCAGAAATACAAATATGCACGTTGCTATCAATCGAACTCATCAAGATATACATAGCATAAAATGTGCAATTAATAAGTAAGATACGTGAAGTACAATTGACGAAAAGTTGCCAGCACCGACATGCGAATGAAACCCTGTCTCAATGATAGATCTCTCCAACGAGACCCACATGGATTTAGTTATTGTGCTGAATTAGGGCGGGCTGGATAGGCTGGGGTGTGGCAGAGTCAAGTGATAAGCTCTGAACAACACGTTTGCATAAACTAATGCAATATAAATCACATGATTTTTATTAACAACACCGTTGGCTTGAGTTCGTAAAAATTAAATACACGCCAAGACGACGTGTCAGCAACGGCTAGCGTCTAGACAGGAATAGATCGTTACTTGCTCATATGGATATAATTAAGAAAAAGCAGTCGCTAATCTATAAAATCAACCAAAAATTATTTCAGCTACGTAATAATTTCATCAACTGTACAAGCAATATAGGTAATCCAAAACAATAAAGAATATAAACATCGGAGATACAAACCCAGAGGATGTTCATTGACAGACATTGAATCTCATCGCTGCTGCGTGATTAAAGTCGCGCCGTTGCATTGAAACAAATAATCAGGTTCAGGAAGCACTGATTGTTCGCGTTCCTGGAACATCACACGTGGTTCAAAAACAAGGCGAAGGTTCCCTCCTCCTGCGACCGCGGTGAGTAGAAACACTGCAACAATATCAACGAGGTGACTTGAAGCTTAGGTCCGCCAGCACGAATGCTGTGAGGTATTGAAATGGGTACACTTGTCTATCCGAAGCACGAACTGTGATACGATAATCTTTAAAAAGTGTTTACAAGCACAACTCTAAATTCATTACCCGGGTGGATGATCTTTATACACGGGGGGCATGATCGTGCTAACCCTGACCAGCTAAGGGAGGAATGTTGACTGGAGCATGAGAGGCGACATGAGCAAAAACACTTCAACGAACGCTTGCGAGGGCTGCACAGCAACTTGTTCGTCTTGCGCAAGTCATCTCATGAAAAGCAATTCTACGAAGAGACACTATTTTAATGGCTTTGCTACGGGAATGGCTTCGATTGTGAAAAATAACCTGGACATTTAGGCCTAACACATCATCATCTCACTATGCTACTAGGCTTGTGTGTAGCCGTTTATCACCGTCAAGATGTGTAAACACGGGTCGTGTGAAGTCAAAATGGCCAACCGAGACTGGCGCGTCAGCTGGGATGCCAACGCCAACCCATCAGCAGCGTCTGCTCTCATGGTCAGGTACACTGTCAGAGTCGCGCCGTAGTATCATTTGCATCGGTTTCGCTTGTCTCTTCATCCCTGGTTTCGTTTCTGTTGTCTTCTTCAGTCTCGGTCTCTTCCTCTTCTTCGTCGTGCGTCTCCTGATCCTCTTCTTCCTCCTCCTCCTCACCATCAAGAGGTTCATGTCGTTTCACCTTCCCTCTCCCTCCTCCCCTGTCAGCCTCCTCCGCCTCTTCCTTCTGCTCCGCCCCCGTGAATGCCTCCAAGAATCTGCAACAAAACAACCTTGTGAGAAGGTGACACGGAAGAAAAATAAACAAGGACTTGAAGAGCACGGTGCGAGGTGTCGAACATAAAGTAGATCAGATACTTTGTTATGGTAGAAGGGTAAGCCGTTACTCCAGCAAGGCCTGGAGGGCTGCGTTATTGTTTGTGGCTTCAAACAGGTATGGTTGGATGAGGGTTGTGACATCCAAAAGGTATGGTTTGATGCCACAAGCCTCTGACGTGCAGGGCTGGGCCCAGGGGTCTACTTCTCTGTATGGGTCTTAGGAAATAGATGTTGAGAACATCTAAACAAGGCCTTCGGGGTTCACTCCCACATATTTCACCTCAGCACCTAAAAATCTACGTAGTTAGTATGTGATCTAGCAAGATAAATTGGCATTGGAAAAGAACAAATGAAGATATTTGTGAAATATATTTCTTCACGAATTTTCAACTTCTCATACAATCAACGACATGAGAACCATTAGGATATTACGGAGAAAGGTGTACTTAATAACAATTCAATCATTCAAATTTATATGCTATAAAAAATGGATCTACATATTTTTTTTCTTAGATTCAGCGGCAACATACGAGTAGCCGTTGGAATAAATAATTTAATTTGAAATAAGTGATAAACCAATATTGCTGTATTCGCATTAGTATTTTAGCAATACATGTAGCTGCACTAAATTCAATTAATTCAAACACGTTTCAAAACAGCTGTTGTCATTTCCCGTGACAGCCATGTTATGCAATAGAGTAATTTGCCAGTGGCGTATGTCACAACAAGCCGCTGTATATGTACTAGGGTAACTCGACTCTTGGACAACACACCCGATGATCACGCACGCACATACGAGAGCGGGGGTCGAGAGCTTAAGACAGAAGAAGCCTGAATGTTCTAGAGAAGGAATACATGTAAAGCATGGCCGGAGTTGCGCCGCTTGGATCAATAACGACGATGTTCGAAGTAACGAGAACGTGAGGAAGTTGGAGGATGGGAGATGGAGGTGTAGATTAAAGGGTCAAAAGGGGGATGAAAGTGTAAGATGGGGGATGGGAGAGTGTAGATTAAAAGATCAAAAATGGGATGAAGGTGGAGGATAGGAGAGAAGATTAAAGGGTTAAAAGGGGATGAAGGAGGAGGATGGGAGAGTGTAGATTAAAGGGTTAAAAGGGGATGAAGGTGGAGGATAGGAGAGTGTAGATTAAAGAATTAAAAGGGAATGAAGGTGGAGAATGGGAGAGAGTAGATTAAAGGGTCGAAGGGGGGATGAAAGCAGAGGTGTCTAGACGTAGGCCTAGAGGAAGGCAGAAGTCTGGGTGGATGGATGGCGTAAAGTAGGCTTCAAAAAAGAGACATCAGTGATGAGGCGTGAGTGGAGAAGAATAGTAAATGGACGCGTTTTGACGCTATTTTGATTGGCTTTCCAGCCCATGGGGTCTTGTTGAACAACATGACGGATGTGTGTGGGAGAGGGTCCGGCAAATGGGACGCAGCATGTGTGAAGCAGAAGCTGTCGGGCCCTGTTGCTCTGACGGGTCTCGAACCTCACGCTTCTGGATCATAGTAGCTGTGACCTTCAGCGCTGAAGGGATAAGTTCTAGTCTATGCGTGAGATGAAGAGAAGTGTGATTTGAATCTTGCTGTCGGCTACCCACTTCTGGGGGAGTTGGTCATATAACCGTACACATTTATTATTTTCTTCCATTTAATACATCGTTCGTAGTAAACTCATCTTATTTGCCACTTTTAATCAAGTGCTGAGGTAGGTGGTAGGTGCCACCATTTTGTAAGTAGGTGCCACCATTTGGTAAGTGCGCACATTTGTCGGACATGCAGGCGAAACGTCAGCTCATACGATCATTACATCACCAACTCAACAAAACTTTTTGTAAACTAGTAATAGGGCGCTCATTGTCTACATCAGATATTTCTCTTGTGTTCCAGTGGATCTTCATCCATTCCACGGCATCACACGATATTCGACTGGGCGGACATGATGGTCTCATTTCGAGCAGAGCTTCCGGCCTTTTTGTGAGCTTAGCAAAAACATGGTCCGAGAAAACACACTAAGAAAAATATCGTTTTACAAAGAAATCAGTTAGAACAACTTATCAACCTTTTATCGAGCATCTACTTTATTCTTTCCTTACACTAACAACATGAATTAGGTTGCTCAATTGATCTTGACTTGTATCGATGTTCACCCCAGAGCGCGCACGCGCTGGCTGTCAGCTACCAATAAGCTCTTAGCAGACTTACAAGACTCTTAATAGTTACAAACTTCTAACTTTCGCACACGATTCTATGTGAGAGTTGGTGGTAGGAAATAACCTAGAATACATCTCCACACACACACACACACACGCATAT
>SDVV010026230.1:0-12292 GCA_016164225.1 Gammarus roeselii | reverse complement strand
CTTTTTGACTATTCCAATCGCCTACAATTATTTACCTCCACGTTCGTGCAATTGTTGACTTAGTCAGATATCATAACACCTACACAATATCAATCATGCACCTTAACTTGTAGCTGCTCTTGTTATAGTGTCACCAACCAATAACACCATTTGTGAAATTCCCGGCTCAATTATTATTGTTTCCTTATTTAAAAATAATATGATGATAAACCTTTTTTGTCTTCCTTACAACCTTGCTTCACCTTTTAACGTATTTATAGTAACCTTTATATGTAGTTCTTAACAATAGAACGACATCCTTTTAAGTGCCGTGGCTCAATCATCACTCTCATAGTGACGACCTTCTCTGCTAGTGCCGTGGCCTTCTCAACACTATAATAGTGACGACCTTCTCTGCTAGTGCCGTGGCCTTCTCAACACTATAATAGTGACGACCTTCTCTGCTAGTGCCGTGGCCTTCTCAACACTATAATAGTGACGACCTCTTCTGCTGGTGCCGGGGCCTTTTAACCACTATCATAATGACGACCTTCTCTGCTGGTGCCGTGGCCTTCTCATCACTATCACAGTGACGTCCTTAACTGCTAGTGCCGTGGCCTTCTCAACACTATAATAGTAATGACCTCATCTGCTAGTGAGGTGGCTCATTCATCACTATCATAGCGACGACCTTCTCTGCTAGTGCTGTAGCTCATTCATCACTATCATAGTGACAACCTCCTCTGCTAGTGCCGTAGCGCACTCATCACTATCATAGTGACGACCTTCTCTGCTACTGCCGCGGTCTTCTCATCACTATCACAGTGGCGTCCTTCTCTGCTGGTGCCGTGGCTCATTCATCATTATCATAGTGACGACCTTCTCTGCTAGTGCCGTGACCCACTCATCACTGTCATAGTGACGAACTTCTCTGCTAGCACCGTGGCCCACTTATCACTATCATAGCGACGACCTTCTCTGCTAGTGCCATGGCCCAATCACCACTATAATAGTGACGACCTTCTCTGCTAGTGCCGTGGCTCCATTATCACTATCATAGCGACGACCTTCTCTGCTAGTGCCATGGCCCACTCATCACTATCATAATGACGACCTTCTCCACTAGTGCCGTGGCCTCCTCATCACTATCACAGTGGCGTCCTTCTCTACTAGTGCCATGGCCCACTCATCACTATCATAGTGACAACCTTCTCTGCTAGTGCCGTGGCCCACTCATCATTATCTTTGTGACGACCTTCTCTGCTGCGAGTGCCCTGGCTCACTTATCACTATCATAGCGACGACCTTCTTTGCTAGTGCCATGGCCCACTCATCACTATCATAGTGACGACCTTACCTGCTAGTGCCGTGGCTCACTCATCACCATCATAGAAACGTCATCCTCTTGAAGTGGGCGGCCCACCACCCTGCTCTCCCCTCATACGTGTCTCATTCATTAATGCTTCCAACCCTGGCCACCGCCGCCTCTGATCGATTATCGCTGTTTGCCTCTGCAGGTTCTCGGTGTGCCTCTGTAGCTTCTCTTAACAGTGAATATTTCGAATGCAAACATGGTCTATTAGGCCCCGCAAGTGCTGTTGATTTATGTCGTTGATTTGTGACAACAGAATAGAAGCAGTGTTAGTAGTTTCTCGTGAACAGAAACGCGTTCCACGAATGATTGGCAAATCCAGCATTGATCCTATGCTTCAAGGACATTCAAGGCTAGTATTACGTCCAAGTATCATTCTCGAGCTGATTGGTGAAATATTTATTTGAATGTTTCATGGTATCTAATTTTGATAATATCTTTTATAATGATGAAAACAAATGGGCCTTATACACCACACGAAGAACAGCATTCAATCACGGGACAAGCGCAACGACGGTAACTGGACACCAATTGTATCCACTTATGATACACCTCAAGAGCTTCACGACGGCAACTTGCATCCACACTGGATGCACACCAAGAACTTCACATCAACAACTTGTATCCACTCTGGACACACACCAAGAACCTACCGATAACCCCTTCAAATCAGTCCGGAAACACATTAAAAACTTCATGACGGCAATTTCAATACCCTCTAGATACATGCTAAGAACATCACAACAGATACGTCAGGACAACGGTTTTAGGAAATGGTGTTCTCCATTTCAAAGCTGAGGCAATAAACTAGTAAAAAACTCGATGTTTTCGTCGATACATTCAACGAGTATGCAAATTGAAGCCACGGTAAAATTCATAACTGTTCTCGTAAGTTTTGAATTACGTTGCTGTTTTGCTGGCATGTTGCAAATCATTCAGGCAGATTAGGGTATTAATACATGCTATGAGCTTTCAGTTTTACGTGTTCGAATGTCGGAAGATTCTTTTAACAGCTATTGTGTCTGGTTTGCAGCAATGAATTGACTCCGTTTAAGAGAAGATAATGTTGTTATTTAAACCAACAAAAATTACCATGACCACCAAATATTACACGACTTTTCCTTATTTTTATGTAGTAAGAAGTTTTTGACCTTGCGGGTCCGTGATATCAGTCATGTCGATGTTTTTGTGTGTATCGTATAATGTATGACTTCTGCGCATATCAAAGATTGCTGGTGAAACTTCATGTTTCTTTGTACTGTATTAAATAAAAAGTACAATAAGATCATACATTTTTTCATCTAGAATTGTTTCAGTTATTCCTGATATGGCGACACAAATTTCGGAAAAAACAAAACAAAGATAAAGTATATTCCTCAGTTTTCTTCAGAAGATTTACAAAGGGGAATCTCATAACATAAGTCCTCACTATTTCCCTGTTATAATCAACCAATCGTATGTATATAATTCATAAGCAAAGACCTTGAATGTCGAAACGAACCACACAACCAGGTGTGGTTTGTTAATTAATTTATCGCGAACGAAAAGTCGTACAAGAGGTCCCGGAAGCGACGGATTCGGGCTCGGATACCTCAAGATGCATCAGTCGTGTGACTGCGACTAATCTCATATGACGGAGCTAAAATTCCCGATGCATCTGATACTGATTCCTCTTGAAGATAAATCCTTCCGTCCTGACGCTGGAAACACGTGCGGTTCAAGGTTGATTGATTGCAAAACTTAAAAGAGATGTAGACAGAAATTCAGAAGTTCTTTATTATCGTTGAATTGGCTAACCTGATAAGCTCTTTATCATCGTTGAATTGGCTAACCTGATAAGCTCTTTATCATCGTTGAATTGACTAACCTGATAAGCTCTTTATGAACACTGCATTGGCTAGCCTGATGAGGTCTTTATCAACACTGCATTGGCTAACCTGATAATCTCTTTATCATCGTTGAATTGGTTAACCTGATAAGCTCTTTATCAACGTTGAATTGGCTAACCTGATAAGCTCTTTATCATCGGTAATTTGATTAACCTGATAAGCTTTTTATCATCGTTGAATTGGCTAACCTGATAAGCTCTTTATGAACACTGCATTGACTAGCCTGATAAGCTCTTTATCAGCACTGCATTGGCTAACCTGATAAGCTATTTATGAACACTGCATTGACTAGCCTGATAAGCTCTTTATCAGCACTGCATTGGCTAACCTGATAAGCTCTTTATCAACGTTGAATTGGCTAACCTGATAAGCTCTTTATCATCGTTTAATTGACTAACCTGATAAGCTCTTTATCAACGTTGAATTGGCTAACCTGATAAGCTCTTTATCAGCGCTGAATTTACTAACCTTATCAACGTAAATTGGCTAACATGACAAGCTCTTTATCAGAGTGGAATCTTCAAACCTGATAAGCTCTTTATCACCGCTGAATTGATGAGCATGATAAGCTCTTTAACACCGCTAAATCAGCTGACCTGATATGCTTCTTATCGAAGCTAAATTGGCCAACCAGTGTGTAATCAATGACATATTTTTTAACAGAACTGGTACCCAATTAACATGTCTACAGAAATCACTTTCACTCTGATATGTATGGCATATGCTGCACACGTCATGGAGATATATTCTCAAGCATCAAACGAGTGTGTCTTCATAGCTCGCTGAGTTATTCAACTATTTTTTTATCAAAATCATTTGGAAGAAATCCTCCTACTGGTGAGTTTACATTAATAATTCCTGGAAACGACGAACAATTAAATTAATTGATTGTCACCAGCAACATGCAATAAAATTGCCGCTGTCATCACAGGTCGGCCAAACAATTCCCGGAGTCACAACTGGTCTGAAATACAATCCACTGAGTCACCACAGGTCTATAATACAATCTCCGGAGTCACCACAGGTCTACAATACAATCCCCGGAGTCTCCACAGGTCTAAAATACAATCCCCAGTCACCACAGGTCTACAATACAATACTCGGAGTCACCACAGGTCTACAATACAATCCTCGTTGTCACCACAGGTCTGGAATACAATCCCCGGTGTCGTCACAGGTCTACAATACAATCCCTAGAGTCCCCACAGGTCTGCAATTCCAAAGATGGCCTCCGTTTTTAGTAGTCCCAAGAGGCAGCAATCCAGATATCTTAATCTTCTAGATTCAAGCTAGATGGCGTCCTTATTTCGTCCTCTTGAATGAAGTTGCTTGTTCCTCCAGCATAGTCGCCGGTGTTTTTATTTGCCACTCCCGAGGTGAGTGCCTCCCATGTCATTTAGTTTGCTGTTGGCGTCTTCGACAACATAAACTTGTGTTATGTTTGTTCAACGTCGACAGCCCTGGACACGACAGCCACGCTGTCTCTTCTGCTACCGCTCGACGCTCTCTTGGCCGGGAAATTGGACACACCATGTTTACCGTCGTCAGATGGATTTCCACTCTGTATCTTGGCGGATAAAAGCGCACGCGTCGAGTGGTTTGTTCTTCCTGTTTTGTGAAAGGGAAGTATTTTCACTCAATTGTTGGAATTGTTGGGAAAGAAGAACATTTTCTGAGCGGTATCTGTGTTTTTAGTTGTTTTCACCGAATAAATGTGTACCTGGATGGCTCAGTGTGATAGTCCAGCTATCATGTCAGGACATCTATATTTTGTTTCTCTTTCCAGGTGCTTTCGAGCAATAGAAACACAACGATTGACAGCATAAAATTTGTTCCACAGCATCAAAAGCTAATTATAAATGTAACTATCAATCATCAGAGGAAAAAAAACATTTTTTGTTGTTCAATATAGACGGCTTCTGTTGAAGAAATAAGACTCGGCTTTTGTGAACGTAAGACATCTCCCACAGTCTGGCTACTTCAGAGTAGGTTTCATTGGTAACCGAGTGTAAGGAGAGAGAGAAGAGGAGATAGTACGACGCATGCGAGAGGAGATAAAGGAGATAATACGACGCGTGCGAGAGGAGAAAGAGGAGATATTGTAACGCGTGCGAGAGGAGATTTTTCTTCATGACTAGTTTGTTTCGAAACCTTTCCAAGTCAGATATTGCATTATCTTTGTTAAGATGTCGTTTACCTTTATAATTACCTACTCTATGCAGTTACGCAGTACTCGTAATTGTAGATTCCTTCGTTGAACGAATCTAGAAAATATATTTTGTCCTGCCTCTACTGACAATTCTGCTTCAGAAAAAGATTCATGATTAATGACAATTTCTGCTCATTGACCTGCTAGTGTGACATAAAAATAAACATGCTTCAACAAACGACATCCAATGACAACACTTGGATTGATACAAAATTGAAATGTGTATTACGGCATCCAATGACGACACTTGGACTGTTACGGAACTGAAAGGTGTATTACGGCATCCAATGACGACACTTGTAGTGTTACAGAACTGAAAGGTGTATTACGACATCCAATGACGACACTTGGACTGTTACAGAACTGAAAGGTGTATTACGACAACCAATGACGACACTTGGACTGTTACAGAACTGAAAGGTGTTTTGCACTGATCTAGTTCCTCACGATGGTATTCAGTTTTTGCCCTCCTGATTTCTCGTTTGACTTTCCTATTATGAATGCGAAATAATTCTAACCATGTTGTGCTTCGTTTTGCTCTGCGTTTGAGATATTTTTTAGGTGCGATTTCGTTTCGCAGTTTTTCTGGAACCCATTTAACCGGCAAGGTTTTTATTGTTTTAGTTTATATTGGCGCCACAGCTTTCAGACATATGAGAAGATAGGCTGTGAGTAATTGGGCTTGCTCTGTGACGTTATTTCTGCTATGTGCCGGTTATATCATATCGACGTTTCCCATAGTTATGCTCTGAAATTATCCGCGGTGTAATTTCTTTTCGTACGACAGGTTATTTCGTATACTTGTTTCTTTTCTTTTTTGATGTTGAAGATGCAGTTTGTTTCATGGTGGTCCGAGAAAGAATTGGGCTCCATGTCTGTGGTAACAATGGAAGACGGATTGCTACACATGAGCAGATCCAATCCAGTTTGGGATTCATGAGTAATTTTTGTTGCACTGGTTATGAGCTGATGCAGCCCCAGTCTGTCTAAAATCGGTTTCATATTGTTGGATTTCAATAGCTTCTCGAAATCTTTCTTCGATGTATTGAAAAGACTCTACACTTGCTTTGGGTGGACTTTAAAGAGAAACAACAACAAATGATTTGTTTTTTCGTACCTGGATGTTCACCCAAAGGTCATCAACTTCATTGCTGTCGTTAAGCTTTACTTGAGAAGAGGTATATTCTTCTCGCACATAAATCACAGTTCCATCTCCTTTCCTTTCTCTAACTTTTCTATGAACATTGAAACCGTCAATCTCGATGAAGGTATTGCTTATGTCAGATTCCAGCCGGGTTTCAGTCAGACATAAAATGTCAATTGAGTCCTCCTTCATCATCATTTCAATGTGATCCATCTTTGTTCATAAGCTCCTAACGTTTAGATGTTTAATCACGATTATATTTAGGTTCTGATGGGTATTTATAGACATGGTTGCTGAGGGGTGATTGCTGCTCCCAGCTTTAACAGTTTGTGCCTCTAGTCATTTGTTTTTACTTACAGGACAGTTGGTGTCACTTTGGGATGATTGCAGAGGCATCTCTTCATCGAATATGGTTGTATCATTGTCGTATTGCATGAGAGACTACTTATTGGAACACTGCACATTTGTTTCCACATGCTTGTTTCGCTTCGCTGCAATATTTTGTTGTTCGAAATGGGGCATCAGAGAGTGAGTAGTGCAAAACTACTACAGTGGTCTACTTTCTTGACTACAAATATTGAGTATTGAGCAGCTTCATCACTGTTAAGGTTGGTTGAATTCATTACAGTTTTCGTTACGATGTCCGGGTTTGTTTCATTTAAGATTGTGATTTGTATTTTGAGTGCGTTGCTGAGAATTGCGGGAACTAGATCGCCAAACTGCTATTGTACTCTTTGTTTTCTAAGTACTTCTCTATCACTGAGAGTAACCTATCATCTTTTTTATACTCAGTGAAGGCTCCGTAATCTTATATGTAATATAAGGATTCCTCCATTGCTTAAATTTTTATCACCTCTAATATATTTTCAACGTTAGGTCCTGTTTGTTTTACTAAGGATTCTTTCACCGCGTGAATCATACAATGCCCGTCTGCTAGTGAGTGTTGATTGTTTCTTTAATCTTAAATCATTGAGTATGGTGTCGTTGTTGGTGGTCCTGGGGAAATCTTGCAAGTTTTTTGTCTCCGTCATTGGCGCTCGTTCACTCGGTTTATTGTCTCTTGTGTCAGCAACGCCACTCTCATTTGGATTTTTAATATGCTCTTCAGCATCACTCTTACTGATGTAATCTAAGAATCTGGTTGCTAATTCTCAAGTAGCATTGTGTGAATGTTCGGGATATCCTTGCTTTTGGTTCTGTTCTTTGTTATTGATGGTGGGTTGGAGCAGGGGAGACCGAACAAAACTAAGGGAAAGAAATTTAAATCGATGGTTGAAGAGAGGCGTAGCAGAGGATGACTGAACCGAGCTAGAGGAAGGGATGGTCGAGAGGGTTAATATATGGGAGGTATTAGCGGATGGGTAGAGTATGAGTTGGGCTGAGGTTAGACATTGGTAGCGAAGGTGGGGGCTAGAGGAGAGAGCGGATGGAGGTGTATAAAATTTGGGAGGGATTAGCGGGATAGGTAAAGTTGGAGTTTGGGCAGAGGTTATGGAATGGTAGCGAAAGTGGGAGCTAGAGGAAATAACGGGTGGAGGAGGTAATATATAGTAGGGATTGGCGGGATAGGTAATGTCAGTTTGAGCTGAGGGTAGGGAATTGTAGCAAAAGTGGGCGCTCGAGGAAGGAATGAGTGAAGGTGGTAATATACGGGAGGGATTAGCAGAATAGGTAGAGTCGGAGTTTGGGCTGAGGTTAGGGAATGGTAGTGAAAATGGGGGATTGGTTCTGTGCTGCAAGCATAGTTAGAGGGATTTGCGCGAGCAGTGTTGAGTGGAGGAGGAAGGTAGAAGAAGACGTGAGGAGACCTTGATGGGGACGCTATTGCTGCGACCGTGTTGAAAAGGCGTTGCATGGGAGCTGATTGTGTCGGGATTATAAAGAGTCACTGATAGGTGACTTGTAATGTGCTGACATGTGATGGGGTGATGATACGAGATGATGGCCATATGATGCAGGGAAGTAGAGGAAGGGGGCAAACAGAACTGAAAGGTGTATTACGACATCCAATGACGACACTTGGACTGTTACAGATCTGAAAGCTGTATTTCGACATCCAATGAAGACAGTTGGACTGTTATAGAACTGAAGCTGTGTTACTGCGCGATAAGAAATCCATCAGCGGATCAGTTCGAGCATTAATAAGAAGCCCAAGATCAATACCCCCACTGAAATGCAGCCTAGAACACGTCGGGCAAAAATGTTCGCAGGCAGTGTTGTGCAAGCTAATGAGGAAAACTGTGTGAGGCTGGTTGTCGTTCTGTGGTTACTTGCTGATGTGTCTGTGGTTGATGGCAGCATAATACATGCTGATGTGTCTGTGGTTGATGGCAGCATAATACATGCTAATGTATTATGCTGCCATCAAGTTTGAAATGTACACATACAAAAGTTGAAATGTACACATAAAAGATAAATATTCCTGCCAACTTCTAATTTATCATTATTTGAGGACATATTTAGGATTCTTCTTCGTGTACTGTTGCTCTTAATATGTGTATGCATTGAGTGCCACTTATTTCATTTGTCAACGATAGCGAAAGGTTTTCTGCAAAAGGTTTTCAGCGAGCTGCTTAATATTCAAGTTGAGTATCAAACGTGCATCTTGCTCTGCTTGCTTTATTCTAAAACTTTCTTCGCTTCTCGTCAACTCATGCCCAAGGCTAAGTTACAGGCTAAATAAGTATTCAATGTAGCATTTTTATTTTGCGATTCTTCGCTTCTTCGCCGAAAACAACCCACATTATTTAGTCATGAACTTACAGGTCGATTTATTTCATGTTACTGCTAAATACAAAATAGTTATTTCATTTTTTTTCCCGTACGTACTTTATCCAAACCCTCTTTTGAGGAGATTTATTGTCAATTATATTATAATGATTCGCCCCGTGAGTTACAAGCCGCAAATCGCCCTGCACCACAGTGCATAAATGTACTCCAACCGAAAAGAGTCTTCCTCTACAATCTGAGAGTGAATTGTTGCATACAACGATGAAATGGTGGCAAAGTGGGGCACTTAAGACAACTGTTTGATGAGACCAGGCGCCCAAGTGTTGCTCACAGCGAGGAAATGGAGGTAATATGGGGTAGTTAAGACAACTGTTTGATGAGACCAGGCGCCCAAGTGTTGCACACAGCGAGGAAATGGAGGCAATATGGGGTAGTTAAGACAACTGTTTGATGAGACCAGGCGCCCAAGTGTTGCACACAGCGAGGAAATGGAGGCAAAATGAGGCACTTACGACATCTGTTTACTTAGATCAGGAACCCAAACGATGATGATATTGCCTTCTGAGACCGTCTTTATCAGACTTGTTATGCAAGCACGTCTAGACTGTTTATGTGTCTCAAAATTTAATAAACCCAAATTAATGTATTCAGAGTATTCGACTTGTCCACACTTTAAATATTATCAGGATTGCAATCTACGTCCATGCAAACATATGTCATGATGGTCCTTATATCAACAATTAGAAATGTTTGTGTGTATTAGTCAGTTGACTTCTTGGTTATATTTTCCTTTACAAGTCTCTTCCATCAACTCCCGTGCACGCTGTGGCAGTCGGGGGGCCATAGTTTCGTTCAATCAATATCAAGTAACAGGAGAAACATACTGAACGAGGAGATCTGGAGGGAAACAAAGCTAAACCTGTCCTGTTTCAGATACTGGCCAATGAACGGCGTTTGTGAGACCACTGGTTCATTGTTCATTGACACCTTAGTGAAAGTTTAGGTAAATAATTACTCTGTAATGTTCATTTACTGCTCGATAATTGAGTAAAAAAGACCCCAATTATGTTTTGTAATGGGATAAGGGCATATGTTGGTTCAGTATGAAAATACTAAACGTTGGCGTTGCAAGACCTACTAAACGTTGGCGTTATAAGAGTTTACTAAGCGTCAGCGTTGCAAGAGTTTACTAAACGTTGGCGTTGCAAGATTCACTAAACGTTGGCGTTGCAAGAGTTTATCTTGGAAACAAAACGATTTAATTCTGCCTAGAGTCACATATACATGATTTTTTACATAATTACGGCGTACTGTGTACATTGCTTGATCAAATACCAATGAATGAAATGCATTTGTTTTGTTGATATGCCAAATGCAATATGATAAACGAATGTTTACCAAGACGGTACCTGATACACTCCGAACGTGAACTATTTGTATTATGCTTTATACAACTAAGATATTTTTGTTCAGCCCTTCCTCATCCATTGCAACTAAAGTAGGATTTGTGAATTACAGCTGAATAGCTGTTAATATATCAGTAGGCTTACGTGGGATGTTCTTTATTTGTGATAGCTAATTTTACAGTTAAACATAGAGGAAGTATCATAGGATTAATCGGCTTGAAGCCAGTCGAGGAAACAATATGTGTTTCATTTGTAGGGAGGTTGAGCAGTACGGAGGGTTCAATATAATTATGAAGCGCCGAGACAGGGATGAAAAACACATCTACATTCATTCATGTATTTTTTTTATCATTTCATGAGCAATAAATGCTTGATCAGGATAACTGATAGGACGCGAAATGCGATGTCGTAACAACACGGAAATTTATTTTTCTCCAGAAAAATTATTGGATTTCAGAATGTATTCGCAATTCTTCACGTGCTACACTTACAATTTTAATGTTTTGAAGGTCATCTGAACTGCCGTTTACCCAAATTTCCGTGCGTAGACCGTGAGAACTATTCTGTATAATATCTTTCACTTAATATTACTAAAAATTGACTCAGCTTAAGATTTATCTTAATTTGTTCATTCAATGAAGGCTGTCGTTTTATTTTGAACAACGTCAATGTGTTTTATCTCTTCATATCTGCCAGATTATATCGGTGAATTATAATCGAAGGAATTAATGACTGGAGTGTCACCAAAACTATGCCGTTTAAAGTCAAGTAATAATTCTGAAAACAGTACGTGCTGCAGAATTCCCCCATGGACGGCAATTTTTTAATCCTCTGTTCATGTCAACAGATGATCGTCATAACTATATTCACATACTACACTATAGGCACATACTACACTATATGCACATACTACACTATCTGCACATACTGCACAACGATTTATCAATCACAATTCATTTACAGTACAAAAGTGCTAACTGTGAACACAAATTGTTCAAGCAGGAAGTACAAAACATTTCAGTGAAGGACATTTCTTCTGCGACCTTTGAGCAAATGTGACCTTTGAGCAGAGGCAACCTTGTCGATTATTGTCCAACAAGCACAAACCGAATAATTAAATAGGAGCCCAACCGTCAACCTATGACTGTAACGCTCGGCAACGGTGGAGGGGGGGCCCGCACTTAGCACTGAGGAACCCAACCGTCAACCTATGACTGTAACGCTCGGCAACGGTGGAGGGGGCCCGCACTCAGCACTGAGGAACCCAACCGTCAACCTATGACTGTAACGCTCGGCAACGGTGGAGGGGGGGCCCGCACTTAGCACTGAGGAACCCAACCGTCAACCTATGACTGTAACGCTCGGCAACGGTGGAGGGGGCCCGCACTCAGCACTGAGGAACCCAACCGTCAACCTATGACTGTAACGCTCGGCAACGGTGGAGGGGGGGCCCGCACTTAGCACTGAGGAACCCAACCGTCAACCTATGACTGTAACGCTCGGCAACGGTGGAGGGGGCCCGCACTCAGCACTGAGGAACCCAACCGTCAACCTATGACTGTA
>SDVV010026229.1:0-12293 GCA_016164225.1 Gammarus roeselii | reverse complement strand
ATCTAAGATACTTAATTTAATCCAAAAATGTTTAGTGAAGTGCCTGAGTAGATATTGACATAAATCATGAAGTGATAATCATCCACGTTGATTCAAACGAGCATTTTTTTGGCGCAGGCGGGCAAAAGCAGCTGCCGAGGTCGCTAGACTTAAGCATTCTTTTATTGCTTTGGAAACGCGAGTCTTCCCATTGATTTTGGGGGTAATTCATCAGTTGGTGTCTGGGGAAGAAAGAATCTGAACATTCCGTACCAGGTTAATCCGAAATACAGTTTCGCTCTGGGTAAAAACTATCCGAGCGTCTCCGAAGTTCAGCGGATATTCAGAAAACTTAATGTGGGCACATCGATTGAATTATAAATAACACGCGGTACGAATTTGTCATAAAAGTGTATAAACGTAATAAATGTAATTTCCTAATTACGGTTCAGCAAAACAGAGCACAGCTCAGAACAAACACTCCGATAGACGAGATATTGACTCACAGAGTCGGAATATGATATCGTGGTTGAGAGGCATTCACGAACTATCCAGAATGTTTTTTTACGTACAACAATTTGTTTATCGGAGGCATGGGAAGAATAATGTGGCTCATCAATGAGGTCTACCATGGAAAGCCAATGTGACCGGCTATTGGGCTTCAGTTCATTAAAACGTTTGATGAACCTTAAAATAAACTATTTACTTAACAAGGACCTTCCATCTGCGAGAAAATAGGCTTGCCTCGATACATGACTTTGCTCGCGTCTATTTAGTTACCGGCCTGAATTAGGCCTGCTCTTTCTTGCCCTGCCCATAACTCTGTGGAAGTAAGACCAGCGCTCGCCTTTTACTCCTCATTCGGCGCGTGAGTGGGATCGAGTAGGCAGTAGCAACGGAATTCAAACTGCCTCTAAGGGCATTACAGTGCTGAGCAAATTAGTTCGGACAGAGGTGAAATAATACAATTATTTGCTAAATTGAAGTTTTATTTGCAAAAAACATGTCAATGGTACAAAATATGATATAATTAATAGGAGATATAACTTCCTTTTGCTTTTACAAGCATCTGAACACGATTTGGCATGGATTCGATCAAAGTGTAACATATTTTAGCCAGTTCTTCATCATGATACCAGGCCCTAATTACAGCACTAATTAGCTTTGACATTGACGAACAATCTTCTTTCTGGAGCCTTCGTTTCACTATAGCCCATAGGTTTTCGATGGGATTGATGTCAGGAGAATTTCCAGGCCAGTCTAAAACCTCCAGTCCACTTTCTTTAAAGAATGTGCGCATTTTACGTGAAGTATGGCATGGTGCGAGATCCTGCTGAAAAATGCCGTCTCCATCAGGAAAGTCCCTTCTCATCGTAGGAAGCAAGTGAGTCTCGAATAAAGCCTTGTATTTATCACTGTTCATCATGCCCTCTACACTAATAAGTCTTCCTATACCGCTAGCGCTGAAACTACCCCAAAACATCTTCTTAGGCGGATGTTTGGGCGCTTGTTGAATGTGTCCTGGCCGAAGCGGTTCACCTTTGCTTCGTCTCACGAACTGTGACCTGTAGCCATGTACTTCAAAATGCGATTCGTCTGAAAATATTATTTTTTTCCAGTCGTCTGCTGTCCATTGATCATACCTACGTGCCCAGCGAAGACGTTTTGTCTTCATAACAGATGTCAATAACTGTTTATTTAGAGATTTTCTGGCCAATCTGCCAACCTCAAGGAGCCTTCGTCGGACAGTTGAAGATGAAATATTTACGCCTGCTGAAGATAAATCTCTCTGAAGGTCTACACTTGTTTACTTGGGATCCTATATACTATTTATGATGAGAACTTTGTCATCGCGAGGTGTTGTCTTGCGTTTTCTTCCGCATCTTCCTCGTCGCAGTGTTGAAGATTCACCTGTGTCTTCCTTTCTTTTCAAGATATCGCCAACAGTTGACTTAGCCACCTTAATTTTCTCAGAAATCTGTCTAATGCGAAGACCACCATGTTCTTTAAGAGCTACAATACTTGTACGCTTCTTGGGAGTGATATCCATCATGAAGAGGAGGTGAATACTCCGTCAAAACGAAGTATAACTGAGAACGTTTACAGCAACAACCTTTCTGCACAAGTCCTGGAATAGCACTGATGCGTTTGCTAGAGTGTCTTCACACAGACAACAGTTGACAGACACCAATAGATGTATTAGAACAGTTGTCAGACACCACTAGCACACCTGTATATCTGTAAAACAAAAGAACCATTAGTATCATAGCCAAAAAGTTGGACTCATTAGGAAAATTATTCAAAATTTGCCACTGTCCGAACTAATTTGCACAGCACTGTATTGCGAGTTGAATAATAGGATTGGATCTGTGATTGAGGCCACTGGTTAGAAAAATCATCAAACTACAACATTACTCATAAAGAAAAAAAATAATGATAATGAAATTTTGCCATAAGGAGGTATAAATGATTCTGAGGTAAGCACTTCCATACCAAATATGTAAAACAATTATAAAAGTTTAGACATACAAAAACTGTGTGTTATTCTCTGAACAATGAAAGTAGTGAGCAATAGATCAAACAGAAGTGCAAGGGCAAGCGCTGAAGTGAATGAAACTCAGAATAATTAAAGGTGATCACATTAACGAAGTTTTGTTCACAGTTTAAAGGTGAACTCCCACTGACATTTCGATCATCTCCAGTGTATGGGTTTACGCAGTTGTGCACGGTGTGCATACCAGTTCGTGGCCACGACACCACGCATCTCAGCTTGTGGCCACGACCACGCATACTCTCGAAACAAGAATTTGCAACACTTAACGGATATCTTCTTGACCATTCTCCTCATTCTTTGGTCAGACTCACACGCTGAGCATTTTACCATACACTACTACGTCAACAGGCCAGTTCGGCGCCTTAGATCTCGCAAATATTAGTATACAATATCATTACATAAACAAACTGCAGTTGTCATTTACGGTAGCTACCAGTTCTAACGCACGCTCTTTACCATCGTTAGTTCATATCGCAATTGCTTCATACAAATTGTATACCTCTTAACTGCTTTTGTATTGCTTGATAAACTGTTCCTTTAGCCTGCAATGGAATTATGCCCGACGGTTTCATTTCATTGACCGATGAAATGTTCCACTCAGTTCTCATCGTTCACTCGTTTCATTTGAGAATATCGTTTTATAACTTCTCATTCCAACAAAATATTTGTATGAGCTGCTCTTTAATTTTGTCCGGATCTGTTCTGTTTCACAGAACTTCGAAGGTTACCAATAATTCGTGTTTGATAATTGCTGTTTACTGTGAGAAAATACGATTTTTCGTGAAAGAAAATGGATTATATGGGGAAAAAACGAATTTTCGTTCACCCTGTTTATTGAATATGTGATTATTAATATTCAATCAATATATTCAATTGTTTTATTATTGGACCAGCAATTTCAGGAAATCAAGTACAATTCTTTCGCACGATTTTGAACGACTATTGGCTGGTATCTAATCCCCCATTTCACTGGGTCGAGAGTCACTGGAGCCGCCCTATTTGCTGCCAGTGCTGCAGAGACACTGACAGATGAGAGTCGCCGTTACTGGTCGCGCCATGGTTCATATTTAATAATGACAAACATTTTTTTTAGATATGATTTCGATACGGCAACCTCAATCTTTTCTAGGAAAAAATGTAGTGGCTTCCTGCATACAACCTTAATGTGAACCTACGCGGGTGATAGACCTCCCTTCACAGCATCGTTGTTGTTGCCCATCAAGGAACACAGCGCCCTTTTTAATTTTGTAGCGTTAGTTTGGGAAAAACATTCCCATGCGCTCATTCGATTCTGTGTATTAATGTGATAACAGTGTTTCATCCGAGTAAAAACTCAATTGAAATTATGCGGAAAGAAAAATGCTTGCCTTGTGAAAGTTATACGGATTACTGGCATTGTCACTCGATAAATATCTAACGAAACATGACCACCCGATTTGAAATGCATGTTTACAGTATTTTTGATAGGATAAAATTAGCTCGGCAAAATGGACTGCCTGGCTGACTTATTAAGTCACACTGAAGCGTTGCTCTCATGAACAATATTACCTTCAGAAAAAATGGAATGTAATCCTTAACAATATTTCCATTATTAGACAGTAAAATAATAAAAAAATATGAGTTTCGAATCCCTATTTGCAAATGTTTGATTCCGACTTGCAAATGTTTGATTCCGCCATGAAGCAATTTATCACCGAAAGGAGCACCGGTCATCGTCTCCTGCCCTGCTGGGAGTACAGTCACTGTTATTATAGCCCTGCTAAGAATTTGTTCGTATTAATGCATGTTCTTTCAACGCATAGGCGAAAACGACTGTGTTAATATACATTTTTACCAGAAATATAATTGCTTGGATATTTAAGTCGAATAAGAAGAAATAGACCTATAATGATTTGAGGTAACAAAATGTAAACAGTAATACTCTCTCTTTCCGTGTGGTCCGCCCTTACCGATCACAAGCCTGTAAACGGATTAACTCTTCCGTGTGGTCTACTCTTACCGACCCACCAGCCTGTAAACAATGGATTAACTCTTCCTTGTGGTGGGCCAATACCGACCACAAGCCTGTAAACTGCGGATTAACTGCTCCGTGTGGTCCGCCCATACTGATCACAAGCCTGAACACAACGGATTAACTTTTCCGTGTGGTCGGCCATTACCGACCCACAAGCTTGTAATGAACGGATCAACTATTCCGTGTGGTCCGCCCATACCGATCATAAGCCTGTACACAACGGATTAACTCTTCCGTGTGGTCCGCCATTACCGACCCACAAGCCTGTAAAGAACGGATCAACTCTTCTGAGTGGACCGCCCATACTGATCACAAGCCCGTAAAGAACGGATTAACTCTTCCGTGTGGTCCGCATTACCGACCCACAAGCCTGTAAAGAACGGATTAACTCTTCCGTGTGGTCCGCCCATAATGACCCACAAGCCTGTAAACAACGGATTAACTCCTCCGTGTGGTCCGCTATTACCGACCCACAAGCCTATAAACAATTTATGAGAGCAATATATTATTATCCGAACACGATAAGAGCGCGTTTGCCTATAATTTAATGCAAGAAGCAAGAAATTCTGCGGCGCCAGGAAGCAAGTTAGCTCCGAAGGAAGCACTTGTGATCTCTTCCAGTCACGCTTGGGACACCGGGAATATTTTTTTATCAGAGTAGCCGAATATCTTGTCCCTAGAAATCTTCTCAATAACGGAATTCGATTAGAAGAAGCTCTTCACGATTCAGAGTAGTGGATCATGGTTTGCCATATGTTTACCTTATACGTATCACGTCTCACATGGAATATGGTTTTACCTCCACATGGTATGTTGTTTTGTCTTACGATTTATTTGGGGATTTTAAAATGTTACTTAGTTAAATAAAGTGTACGTGGGTTTGACAGTCAGCAGGAAAGCAATGAACTCTTCTTCTGGTTGAGACACCTTCTATAAAACGACCAATCATGTATTTTATCTAGCTTTTCTGTTCCGACAATTGTGAGACTTTTCCAGCAATAAAAATTGCTGATTCGCAACAAAAATAAGTTGAGGCGTTGTAACCCGTACATTTAGTACGGCTGTATCATAAATCGGACAAGATTGTGACTTCCAGTGAAAGCAACTACTTCTAGATTATTAACAGTTATATATTTTAATGTATGCCTTGCAAAACATGGTTTGATAGGGATGCGAACGTTTTGACTTTGATGTCAAAACGTTCGCCCTTAACATCTCTAACTTGGACGTTGGAGTGGTTATTTGTTCAAATATTTATGAAAATATGACTATCTTGGTGGCATGAATAATGTGTGGACTGTAATTGAATTACTTTCTTCTCTACGGGACTGACAGTTGCCTTAATAGCTAACAAAATTCCATACGCTAGCATCTGATCAATACGGATATGTAAAAGTTCATTTCGCTTCACCCTAAACAAGGACACAACGTTCGGGATGATTGGTGACCCGCAAATGATTTCATAATGTATTTCGTTAGGGTTAACCTCATGAACCCTTTTCATCAAACATTTTTCCCTTTATGATTAAGCCTAATAAAGTTGAACAATGTGCATTGATTCCGTTAAATTCCCTCCTCGGCTGGGCAGATTGCATCGACCGAATAATCATCCAGATGGCAATGACTCGGCCGATTAGTCATAGGAGCGAAATTATTAAAACGACTGAGCATCCAGAGTGAAATGATTCGAACGATTGTGCATCCAAAGCGCAATGATTAAAACTATTAATTATTCATAACTTAATGATTAGGATGATTATTAATACAGAGCTAAATGATTAAACCGATTAATCATTCTAACCGCACTGATCCAGACTATTAATCATTCAGAGCGCAATGATTTGGTGTCTATATCTCTCTGACCGCAATGATTCGGACAAATAACTATTCAATGAGGAATGAAACTGTTGTAATCGACTATTAGTGCAGTTATGAATAGACAAATAGACGTTCGAAGCTGTGTGCTGACTTGACGTAGGTGAAAAGCGGGGCAATGTTACTGCGTTACCAAATATTTTTGGTTGTCATACAACAGAACCTGCTGTTTTCGCCTCTATGTGCATCGTATTAATCGTGTTGTTGCCCACCTTGAACATTAGCACGCATAGTTATTACTTATGAAACGAAGGAATTCGTTTTCGAAACATGAAGATACTTTCATGGGTGTCAGAAGTAGTTGAACATAATAAGTGAGCATAACCTACACCAAATGCACAGGCAGATGGTTCGGATGCACCAGGTTTGAAACACCTTCTGTGAGTTGAACCTACGAGTGTCAACGAAACAAATTATATATTGTAGAATTACAGTAGCCGTAATAAATCTAAACGCATGACATGATATAAAATAAAATATTGTACCATATTTATGGGCACTGAATTTCTTAGATGAATAAGTTTCAATTCAAAAATGTAGCGGTTACCGGCAAATTCTTGAATCACAAACAAAGGGCGAACTCAAGATAGTAGCTTTAGCGAATAGGAACGCTCCTCCCTGCGCAAAATGATTTGTTTCTAGTAGTATTATTGAAATATTAGGACCTTCCGGAACGACATCAGTTCAAGTTGATGAGCAATATATTGTTTCATAAGTCAAAAAAATCTATTTGATGAGATGTTAGCTTAGCAGACATCACACCGGTTCAGCTCACTCAGCACAGCACACCAGCACAGCACACCAGCACAGAACACCAGCACAGCACATCAGTACATCACACCAACACATCACACTAGCACAGCACACCAGCACAGCACACCAGCACAGCACACCAGCACAGCACACCAGAACATCACACCAGCACAGAACACCAGCACAGCACACCAGCACAGCACACCAGAACATCACACCAGCGCAGCATCCCGGCACAGCTCATCAGCACAGCACACCAGCACAGCACACCAGCAGAGCACACCAACACAGCACACCAGCACAGCACACCAGCACAGCACACTAGCATAGCACACTAGCACAGCACACCAGCACAGCACACCAGCACAGCTCACCAGCATAGCACACCAGCACAGCACACCAGCACAGCACACCAGCACAGCACACCAGCATAGCACACCAGCACAGCACACCAGCACAGCATACCAGCACAGCACAGCATACCAGCACAGCACAACATACCAGAACTACACACCAGCACATCACACCAGAACAGCACACCAGCACAAGACACCAGCAGAGCACACCAGCACAGCACCCCGGCACAGCTTATCAGCATAGCACACCAACATAGCACACCAGCACAGCACACCAGCATAGCACACCAGCATAGCACACCAGCAATGCATAGCACACCAGAACAGCACACCAGCACACACCAGCACAGCACACCAGCACACACCAGCACAGCACAGCAGCAATGCACACCACACTAGAAGAGCACACCAGCACAGCACACTTGCACAGCACACCATCTTCAAATGCTTGTAGAGCTGCAGACGCAATCTACAGCGATGTAACTGCTAATTGCCAAATGATGCGTCGCAATTTGTTTGGCGAAGCATGACCTAAGAGTTACCATAACGAAATGGCAATGTGCTGTCCCGGACTTGTTTTATTCAACTATTTGACCAACAATAGCTTAACTTAACCTAACGTAGAGTGAGCACATTCAGCTTGGTCCATCCTAACCCAACTCAACTTAGCGTGAAAACAGACATACAATTTTCTAAATCATGTTTTGTTTCCGAGAATCTCCGTGAAACAGGATACCAACCCAGTCAATCTCTCAGTGGAGCAATACTCGGAGACGGAAACCTGAGTTAGGTTAGGCATTAACAAAGTGTGTGACAAATAATGTGGCTTACAAGTGAGTGCTGTAAGCACTCACTTGTAAGCTTAAAGCAAGTGAGTGCTTGGGCACAGAACTGATCATTGTTTTGAGCTGATCATTGTTGGTGCTGATCATTGTTGTGTGCAGATCTGAACATCGTTGTGGAACGTAAATGATCATTGTTGTGGGTACGGCAATATAGCACGATATTCGTTGAAGTACTTGGAAATTGGTGAATAGTGGGAGACGTTGCATTCGATGTTACCAGTGCGATCACTGTTTCCACCGCACGTGCGTGGGTCTAAGAAGTGTTTAACCCGATAACCATCCGATATGACTGTATGGTGCTGGTCGAGCTCGGCCACTAGGGGCAGATGGGCAGAGCTGGATATTGGCAATTACGACTCAAGACGTGGTCGTATGCTGCAAGTCCTGACCAAAAATCTGAAAAGAGCAATTATACCAGATGCCCTTGGAGATAATGTTATGAGGCTCTAGAGCAACGGAGTCCCTAGGCCTGGGCCAGATGATAGAGCTTCTTTTATAGGTGCATCCAGCGACCCAGTAGTGAGCAAGCTGAATCGGACGGTCGATCTCTAGCCACCAGGGTTTGGCGACATGTTACGGAAATCAGAGAGTTTGACACTTTGCCTCAGCTTCTGCATAGACCGGAGTGAACTAGTTGCAATAGAAGAGAAAGGGACAAAACAATGCACCTAAATGAGAGAATGTCAGACTAGTGTGCTGACGGAGACCTAAGAGTTGCGGTGCAGCTTTTGTTTCAACTGTGTTTACCGTCAAAGAATGAGGCAATGACAAATTCCCTGCATTTACAACTCATATCGTCTCCGCAGTACATAGTTTGGTCCACTCCCCCGGATGTCGTACCGTTGAGGACGATATCCAGGGACTGTTAAATATTATTCACCCGCCTCTATGGATGGACTGGATAATCTATGTCCTTGTCACCAATATGTAATGAGGGGCGAGGGACTGCTTTCGTGATTACCACCTTCATCGGAGCTTCCATAGGCGTTCCGATTAAGAATGACGATGGCATCAACCCGAAAGCAGTTGGGAACACCTTGAGGAGGCACACTGACAAGGTGGCAGGGGATCAACTGTCTGTGAGACTCGGTCAAGAGCTTGCCCCCATGCAAATAGGGCTCTCATCCAAAGTAGGGTGTGGGGCAGTGGCACATGTACCCAGAGCGTATTTAACGCTTTTCTGACAGCGGGTCAGAATCGCGTTCCAGGCGCTTTGCAGCGGATTTGTCAAGCATATTCGCAACCAACATTTTGTTTTACGGTGAAGAAGTGTTGCAATCACCAACTGGTGTGCAGCAAGGAGATCCATTTGGACCTGCTCTGTTCTCTGGGGGTTGACGAGGTTGCCCGGACTGTTCAGTCACAGTTCAATGTCTGGTACCTTGATGATGTCACCGTTGAGATACACCAGATTAAGCATTGCAGGACGTAGAGCGCTTGTTTAATCAATTGCATCTAATTGGGTTGGAGCATAAACATATGAAATACTTTGTTTGAGGTGGGTAAGTGCTTTGAAAAGCAAGCAAGGTGACTTAGAACGAATGATTACGAGATCGGGGCAGATCGAGAGTCAGTAAGCATATGTACCTTTGATAACTCTTTTATCTATGCCTAAATTGCTGTATGTACTCAGATCACCACGAGCAAATCATCATGGTGAGTGTCTGAACAGTTTCAATTTGGTGTCAGTGATGCCCTTACCAGGGTGACCAAAGTAACTTCGATAACAGATATTGGAAAGAAGCCACTTTGACAGTTAGTCATGGATGTCCCTGGCTTAGAAGAGCCTTCATCTCGTCGATGCATTTTGTGATTGAATGGTTCGAAGCAGTCCTTTCCGAAGTGAACATCGTGACTAGCACGAAGGAGCTGCATGGGGCCGTTGGGATGATGGGGAGGGAGGGGGAGAGGTGAGGAAACCCATAACGTGGAGAAACTTGATAACAGTAAACAGAAAGTAACGAATTTGCCTTTGGTGGAAAGCCCACGGAATGTTTTTTCTCGCTGATGCCGATCAGACAGGGAGGGGGACGCCTCTTTGCTGCCTCCAGCAGAGAAAGAGGCCTTCGGATGCACGCATTGCCTGAGCCATCGTTGGGGACTCAACTGGACCAAGAAACGCTACCAATTGCCGTTGCTCTGATGGTATGAATTAAAACTGCACAGACTATCATGTAGGAACAGTGCCGGTCGCTCTCCCAGACCCTCGGCGCTGAACGACATCTTCATGAGCTTTTTTCAGAAAGCGGAACTTTAATCGGCGCTGGAAGCTTTGAGTTTGGATAGAAGTGATGGCAAGAGGTCCGATGGCATCATAATTTTCATTTTCAAATTTGGTTAGAATTTATACTGGGACAGTACCTGCGTGTATACTTATGCGGAAACTCCTCTGACAGGTTCTGTTATTTCGGAAACGTAAGCGCAATAAGTATGGTTCTTGGATGCGACGAAGCCAATTTGAGCCCATGGGAGAAGATCGGACGGAGATTTGTAGAGGCAACTGGCAGTACAGAGAGGCAACGCGTTCTTCATCCCATCAGCAGGCCTAAATGCAGGGCAGAGGTTTCATTGTGTTGGAGAGCTTAATCTCAGGGTGCTCGCATTCAACCTTAAACTGGTGGGCTTTACCACAATGCTCCTTGTGGGAGCAATGTGTTAATTTAAATAATATAAATGATGTTTTTTCCAACGATTCCCAGTTCAACACCTGACTCAATTTGTAGTGGCTGACAAATAAATATTCATGAACAAATAAAAGTTATCATTTACGAAGTCTGGTGTTAGTTAGCAGTCGCGAAGTGTGGTTTGCGAAACGACGGACTTGGACTTTGGTCGAGTAAAGAAAAGGATTGATATCAATGCGATGGATGTTTTTTGGTATATGGAATGGGAACAAAATACTCGTCCATCTGCGGAATTTTACAAATTAAAGGGTTCCACTATGTATTTGGAACAACATTTTCGTTTTAATGAATTATAACCTGTGAACGAATATTCGATCAGAGGAAAGTTTTGACACAACTTGAGGTGTGGAAATAGTTCAGTCCGTTGATATAAAATTGTTCAACCCAAAATGGACTGAATTGGCCAAAACATGCAAATTCCCTGGTCATGAATACCGAAATGTAGCTTTTTGATGATGAAAAAAGCGTTATCGAATACCAGTTTCAATGAGTTATCAGCTTCCACTGGTGTATGACAATAGCGTCATTATTTGAAAATAAATCGAAATATGTGATTCACGTGTATTTTTTTCATGCCGAGGATGTAGGTCATGTTTGGAATGATACTGAAATAATTCTTTTCCAGACCCCACCCTCTCGCCTCGCCCCGACAGAAAGTTTTACAGGCGATAGCGGCAAAATATAGGCAGAAATTAGCAATTTATATTCGAGGCAGATACAAGGGACGGACAAATTGAGCGTCCAAATAACCCAGGATCGCGACATTGACTAGGGGAATAATTCACAGGAACTTGAATACGAGTCCGTGTTATTCGAAAACGACGTTTGGCAAACCAGATTAGAGGGTATCCATTTCAAAGACATTTGACGCTTTCCGGTATTTTCAGAGTTTATTGAATTAGACTATTTAATGTATTATATGGTAATATAAGAACAAAGAGTAACGGCAGCCACGAGACATTGAGGGTATTCCATTGAAAAAATTTCATTAAAGATAGAGAAAACAAAATCCCGTACCTAGTACAACTGCCTGCATTCAACTGAAGCTCTTTCATATTACAAACGATGCAGTGCTGACCATGGTTCAAGTCATAATGGATCGCATGGTTTTCGATAAACGGAGGGAGTTTCTGAGACAGGCATCGCGAATGTGATGGCAGAGAAAGAATCACTGAATGACCAAGCTCAGAGCAGAGGTAGTACTCGAACGCTGTGATCATGAATTGAAACCAA
>SDVV010026228.1:0-12293 GCA_016164225.1 Gammarus roeselii | reverse complement strand
ATAGCTTTCAATGGCAAGCACATAAGACATGCCAAATACAAATTTTTAAGCAACGCAATTATACAGAAAATATTAAAAGTAAAAAAGGTTGAAACCATATAATGAAACCAGTACAAAATAGTTTTAGTGAAGGAACTAGCATTGCAAGGGCAAAAAGCAAGCTTTCAAAAAATAGTTAGCTTGAAAGCCAAGCACAAGTGTGGCCAAGAAAGTAACGGATATAAAAAAAATCACTTCAATGTGTCTACTTCCACTAATTTTATAAACTCAAAATTACATTGGAGTCCAGTTTATTGATTCTATTGATTAAAAGCTCTTGATGAAAAATCAAACCCACTATTTGTTAAAAGCCAAATTTGAGTCCAATTTATGGATTCTGTTGACTAATCACACCTAATGAAAAATCAAACATAAACATTTGAGAGAAGCTTAAGAAAAACAATGATACAGCTGCTGTGGCTCTGAGCTGAAAAACTATCAATTTTCTGTTGGCTGAGTGGCAGCTAAGAAGACAATATCTAATTAAAATAAGCAAGAAGCATTGTATACAATTGGATTGCTATGTATAGGAAGGAGTAGCCTTTTAGGAGTAATGAACTGAAGTCCAGTTTCTGCCCCATTCAAGCAGATATTGGCCTAGAATTAAAACAAACTTCAGGACCATTAGAAACTTCCATAAGCTAGCTTCAAAAGCATTTGAAAATCTTGTTAGCTGTGAGGTCTTCAACTGGCAGGAAATTTGAATTCCATGCATGTGATCTGCACCAACACAAACAACTTTGACCCTAGGACAACTAAAATAGAAAGATAACCAAGCCAGCAACAAAAATTTCTTGTAAGCAAGCATGCAATGTGGTAACCAGGCCTGTGCTCAAAGATAACAAAATAATGACCAGGAATGAAACAACCATCACATTTGTAATAAGACAACCCTACCTATAGGTCAGTTCTGAGCTCAGAGTGTCTCGACTCTCACCAGCCCCATTAAATGACAACATTTGAAGAAGTTATAGCTACATTTCTTGTTGATAACAATTTCCAAAGGAGATGCTGCAAGGCAAGCTCTCATGCACAAAACAAATGCTACAAAAGCAAATGCTAGGATATAATATTCACAGGTGCTGAAAGAGAAGGGAAAAATAATAGCTAGTTACATAGGGCACATGCAGATGGAAGTAAAGCAAGAAGCATTTCACACATGTTTTCAACTAGTAACTGGTGTCATTGGTACACACGAGATTTATTGAATTTTTGTTCAACATCTTTCTATTAATGATGTGAACATTTATGAGAGCAATAGATCAAAAGTTGGTAGGTAACAGTAGTGGGCATTAAATGTTGAGCAAAATATGTCTCTTTGCCTTGGAAGTTTAAATAAGACATCTATCCCATACTGGTGTCAGAACAAAATAAATAGCTCATAGATCGCTAATAAAAAGCTCATACATAAATCATACACTAAAATTCTGAACAGACAAACTGAGGTATAGCTACTTTCAGCAACAATTTGTTAAAGAATGAGAAAAGTGGAATTTGAAGTAGCTACTGTACATTTTACAGTACAAACATTTGTTTGTTTTCAATACTGTGTGCATGCATTTAGTAACTCTGATTGATAAATATTTATCAATATTTTGCTGGAAATATTTCCTATTGCAATGTACTATTAGTAGGTAGCTAGGCACAGCTTCAAGGAAAATAATAATCAAATAACCAATTGGAAATTAAGATGAAACTACCTTTGCATAAAATTCAACGACATGATCCATAACTGTATTTCACTTTAGCTACATCATTTGGCTACCTACTGAACATTATTTAACATCAAATAATTATGTCAATTTCCTTCCTACTCAATAAATGAAGATTCTCATCATAGCAGTTAGATTTCAATTAAGAAAACTGTGGCACAAATGACATTTTGCAAAAATACTATTCCTTGGGTTCTTAGCATGCATTGCCTGTGTGCTGCCAACCCTAGACAACTTGTATCTGCTGGAGCATATCCATAAGGTGGTGAGAACAAAAATAGCAACAGGGTGTCAAGAGAATGAACTTTAGAAACAATCTCAAACTTTCCCTGTTTTTATTAATTATTAGCAAATGAAATATTTCAGATGCAGGAAAAATTAATAGTTAGGCTGAATGGCATTTGCCTGTGACAGGAAATCAACCCAAGGTCATTAAATCAAGTGACACTCATTGAACCATTACTGATGTCTATGCACAGTTACAGATTGGGGATGAAATCAAATCAGATTCAATTTTGAAATCTTTCTATCTAGTTTTTCACCTTTTAGTTTGATTAAAAATAAAACTATATCCAAGTTATGCATCACAGAATAGGACGATTGCCTTACATAGCATCTTTTGTTGAAACAAGAAATAGCTACTAGAAAAAAAAACAATGCTAAATATCCAATAGCAATGAGAAATATAGGCAAGTAACCATGATTTGTTACCAAATTGAACTAAGGCAACATTGAATCAACTAACTAGGATCAATTTATGATGATGATACTTGGGGATTTCTTCAAGAATTTCCCAAAAATAAACTCAAAAAACCCCTCATCAACCACAAGTTTGTGCTATAACAGCTCAGATCAAATCAGGTCACAATGAAAGTTGTTGATTCTTGTTCTAAGTCTTTCAACTTTTTATATATATATATATATATTGCAATACTTCACAATGCTTTACCAATGCTGCATAGCCTGCTGTAAATGCTTCAAAATTTATGCGTTACAGCCTAAAAAAATGACTTCAAATATTAATTATAGTTTACAATTTATGTAGTAAAACTCAATTGATTGACATAGCTCCTCTTCACTAGCTTTCAAAAGATGTATTACATGCCATGATTCCTCCAAGACTCTCGTGCTAGGGCTGGCATCACTTCACGACTCGCACACTAGGGCTAAAGATGAATGAAATGATAAGTGACTATGGCTTCATGTACCAATAAAACTCAAACCTCTGATATAAAAAATAAAATTCCCCAAATTTGATTGGTTGATAATTTTGGCAGCTAACAGCCATAATGATCATTATCTTGTTTCATTGTTTTCTACCTCAATATTAAAGATATTATACACTTCATAAACAAAGTATTGAAAGTATGGGTGTATTAACTGCTTAATATATTAAAAGCATTGGCCTTTCATGAGTTTTGGTAAAAAGGTGTCAGCCTAAAATGGAGGAACAGAATCAGACCAAACATTGGTGCTGGTTCATCTCCATCTCTTTTAAATTATGGATCAAACATTCAATATTGAAAGTCCTGGTATAGCTGCATTCTTTGAGGCCTGCTCACCATTTGCAGAGCTGAGATTTTTCACAAAAATTGATCCAAATCAAACAGAATTGATTGAATTTTCATATTTTCATGAATTCTACAATTTTTTTCAACTTTCCTCATTTCCTCAAGCGCATTTCAAGTTCCTGGAGCTTTCTTTTCTTCTTTGTCAGGCCTTGCACATGTGATCAAAATGAATTATTCT
Source organism: Gammarus roeselii (assembly GCA_016164225.1). Lineage (NCBI taxonomy): Eukaryota > Metazoa > Arthropoda > Malacostraca > Amphipoda > Gammaridae > Gammarus > Gammarus roeselii. The sequence goes on along the minus strand of SDVV010026228.1, from coordinate 8,793 downwards.
TCAATATTAATGCTACAGCACCTTTAAACATTCATTTGAGCTGAAATTTATTGGCGAGCTGCCTGATAGTATTTTCTGTAAGGGGAATCTTAAAGAATGAAACCTTTCTTGCACCTGGCCACAGTATTTCCACAGCAATTCAAAATTGCTGATGCTGAAGCAAAATAAATTTCAGGATCTAAGGCTTCCTATCCAAAGTTCTATCCAAGATTTCATTCACACAGAGATGGATGGACACCTTTAGATGACCAATAAAAGCAAATTAACATCCGCCTCCACTTAGGGATGGCATATAAAATGCATCTCTACTTATGTTTGGGTAATTTCAAGAATGGCAAGGGGAGGGCAAGGTGACATGCCATCAGCACTGTAATAAACCAATGGGTCAACCACTCAGTGTATACAAATATGCTGTTACTTTTTGTTTGCAGAATAATATGACTGCAAAATAAATAATATATTGACTTGAACATCAATTTCTCTGAATAACTTCAAACAACAATTTTGAAATAAAGATCTGGAGAATGCAATATTTTAACCTTTTGCTAATCAGATTTTGAAAATGAAATGAAATACTATGTAACCAAAAGGGGTTTCAAAATTGTCAACAGGCATTGCCTGGTAGCTACTCCTACATATCAAACCAGAGAACTACCATACCCTGAACCATACTTTTATAATCTATCAAGAATTTATAGTTAACAGATAAGCCAAAGGGTAGCCATCCAAAGCCCTGAACCATACCTTTTCGTTTCATGAGATCTAAAAGCGATTCTCCCAACAAACTGGATTGTCCTGGAAGACCTGAAGACACAGCACAAGATAATCATTAGATGAGTCAGTGTTCAAATACTAGATCCTTATGAGCTGAGCAACAGAGCAGGAATATGACAGCTTAGATGTCATGATAAGCTACACGAAGAGAAACCCAATGGATGCTGCATCAAAGACCATCTGAGCTGGTGTGAATAAGTAATGAAGACAATAACTGTTTTAACACAGGATCCACAGTGGCACAGCCAGAATCCATCCAAAACCTATAATGGGTGAATAAAGCAAAGGCAAAGAAAGAAGCTAACAATACCACCCATGATTGATCTCAGGAACAATGAAATCACCAAGGTCTCAAACATGATTAAAAGCAGCTGATACCCACCCATGATTGGTGTCAAGAACAAGGAAATCACCACGGTCTTGCAGGATTAAATAGTGATGCAGCAAGATGCAAAAAATGAAGACGGTAAGAACAAAAATCATTTCAAAGGATTACAAATGCATTCAAATATTTTTACCATTGCAAAAAAGCTTGGCCAAAGCAAACAATATTTCACAATTGTTTCAACACAGAGCAGCAGACAAATTGGTAGCAAGCTACTATATGAAATTGCTTGTTATACAACAAAAAATGTTGTATCTCAACTTCAAAAAGAGAAAATGGTAAATGTAGCACACTAACATGCACAGAGACATGGAAATAGGCAGGTAAATGGCAAAATAGTTGCTCAAGTATTTTTCTTTGAAGGTTCAAAATAAATTAAATATATTATGCTGTAAGTTCCAAGTAGATAAGTAAGCAATGGATTTAAACAGTGACAACTGATATCTTGATTCATTGATAGCAATTATTTAATCACATCAAAACATGAGGTATGCACAATATTCACAGCCAATGAGAACAGATAAAAAACCACAGACAACACTTCCTACAAGCAATAAAATAATTTCTAGGCCATGGACAGAAGTGCAATTGATAGTTTTGAGAACTAATGAGTTGACCAATCCATCAACACCATGAACTAAATCTTTCATCATCTTTGGAGAATATTTTGCTGTGAGATAATTCCACTCGGCAATACTGATTGAAGCACATCTCCAAGCAACCAAGAACATGTATAATAAATATACACACGACTGTTAGGTAGGTAGTTCAGGCTTCTTCAAAGCCAAATTAATTAGCAAGGCCTACCAGCCCTGGTGCAAATTCAACCGTAGAGGAGCTAGTAATGCCAAAACTGATATGTTGACCAGCAACAAGACAGATCCAGAACAAAGACATCAGCCTAAATTGAATATCACTTGAAAACAGAAAGGTAATGCTAGCTAGGACCTTCATACAAGTTTGCAATATTTTAGGTAGCAAGCTACTCAATGTGAATTGCAAACTAAACACTTGCACAAATAGCTAAACAAAATACACAAGTAGAATAATTTCTTGAAATGGTGAAGAGGAGATACAAAATAACTCTCAAAGTGACAAAACCAAATAAAACCATATGATATCAAAATAAAAATGTTAGTCAAAAAGTTAGGAATGGAACCTTTGTAAGTGTGAGCAACAACTTTCACTTGCTTGGGTATACCAACAATGTTTGGAGGGATTGAACTATATTCAATGCCAAAATGTGATATCAAATGAACATCTGAGGAATAGGTTCTTAATTTAATCTTAATACTTGTACATGAAAACTATTCAATAAAATCAGTCGCAATATGTTCTTCACAGAATCATAACCAAAGCCAGCCCTAGATCACTCATCACCAATAACTGAACTTAGGGCAGAAAGAACAACAAACAAAATCAGATGTAATCAGCTACAAATGCAAACAGATTTCAACATCAAATAACCCAACTGTAGACAAAATGAAACAAATGCAACTGATCAAGCTTTGATTAGTCAGAAATCTGCAGCGTGAAATATCAAATAGCTACTCTTGAATATGTATGATGGCATTAATAATCTTTTTCAGTCAATTGGCTGAATAGATTCAAAAAGCACTATCTAGCTTGATTCCCAAATATTCACATGAAAGATTCAATTGTATATGCAAATGCATTGATATAATATCATTGTAATCAATTTGAAACGTATCTACTCAATGCATATCATGTTAGTAGAATGTGTGCAAATTATGGTGTACCAATGTCAGCTGATAGTTGGATAATGCAACAACAGGTTTCAATATTATTCATGATATGTAGGCCATAAACTTGCAGAAGTCAGAACCAAAGAAATCTTATGTTTAATGACCAATTTATTGCAATCTGAAGAATTTAGCACTAACTTTCTTAGCTAGTTTGTTGCTGAGGTTCAAAGCTAGAAATGCACCATCACCTAAATAAACACCAAACTAGACTTACAACTACCTAGCAATATATAAGACTGAAGGTTTACAAACCTTTGTTTTGTATTCTATTTCAGTAGCAGCAATTTTCATATAATAAGAAGCTACCTTTATTAGGTGTTAGCTTTTACACAAGTTGCCTATCAAAGATGTTGGCAGCACAAACTGAGGAAATACAAAAATAAATCATAAATGTCAACACTATCAACATTAGCAGTAGCTGGATGCTACTCTGAAGAATTTTCTCAATTTCAATATAGCTAGCAACTTTACAAGCTTGGTATAATCAGTGGCAGAAATTAAAGTTTAAACTAACATTGCTATTTGCAACAACACCTGGCTGCATTTGCTGATATTTTGAGAAACATGGTTAATTTGTTCCAGTAATTCTGGGTGTGCATCGAAGCTCTTCAATACATTGCTAATAGCAATTACCTAATTATCAAAAAATAGAAGACTGATAAAAAAAAAGGTTCAATCTGCCACATAGCTATAATTCATGAATGCATGTATAAAAATTCCACAATTATTTTTTTAACATTATTGAATGTCCAATCAAAACATTTATATTGAATTTACATCTACATCAAAACAAATGTGCTGAAGTGAAGCAACGGAAATTTTCAGGGCAGGCCCTCTCATAACCTACATAACCAGAAATGTATCAGGCATGAATGTTCAACAATTAGCTATGGTGTAAAAGTGTAAATAGAGTTATGCCTGAATGCATAAAATCCTACCCTTACCTGAAACAGTTGTCTCTGAATCCAAGCCAGCATCTTGAGCAGAATGTTTTGTTCCATGTACTGGAGCCGGGGCAGCTTCGTCATGACCAGCAACTGCTTTCTTGGATTTTGAATGGATGTCTCCCACTGCACCATCTAGCAGACCATTGGTATTTGAGTCGTCTTCAAGGATGGGGCTGGGAGAATTATCATTCCCATCAGACATGGCAGTACTGGTGTAGTGGTCAGTGTCTTGTAGCGGTAGTGGTGATGGTGAAGAGGGGAGTTGGTGATCAATCACTGAGTGATTGTTCACCACACCTGAGGCAGAATGGCTTTCATTAACAAAATCATCCCTATCAGAAGAGGCACTTAGACTATGTTCAAGCTTGTTCACTCCATTTTCAAGAGGCTCAGAAATGGAACAAGTAGCTGTTGGGTTCTTAGAGTGGCTGAAGTTTCTGCGCAACTGTTTGGGTGATGGCTTGTCAGTAACAAAATTTTCCAACTGATTGCCAAGTTGTGGTCTGCTCCCATTGGTTAATACAGATTTCTTGGAAGTCGAGCTCAAACGATGGTGGTTAATCCTATTTTGTTCATTCCAGGATGGTACACCCCTGCCTCTGCCTCTACCTCTGCCAACAGCACCCACAACACTCATGGCACGCACATCCTGAGAAGGAACTAGATTCATCTTGGACATTCTTGAGAAAGAGCCTGTGTTGTCAATTTTAGGATTCGAATTTCTAATGGTTTCATTCACAGATTGATTAGGAGACCAATCCTGAACTTGAGATGCAGAGAATGAGTTATACTGACTAGATGAACGAAGTTGTTTGCCGGTTGAAACAGGGTTAATCGGTCGTCCCTTGCCATGACTATAGAATTCTTGAGCAAAAATCCTGCATCTTTGACCATTTTCATTAACTGACTGGTCAACAGGAGGAGATGCTTCAGCTCTATCAGATGCAGCTGCATCTGGGGACAGAGAACTAGAACTACGCCCTGAATCAGGATACTCGGGGTCATCTTTAGCATTCTGGACTGATGAAGACAGATACTGGTTGGTCTTTGAAGTGGGTATAAACTTTCTTGATTGAGGAGGTCTTGTCAGACCCACTCCAGAAGGAGTGGGCATCTGATAACCAGCAGCATTGGAGGCCATGACTCTAGAAGTTGACAATGGCCTTGCTGTTACTTCACCTAGTGAATAACCAGGTTTTGACATTGGACGTTGTGATAAGGCACCATTTGAAGGTCTTGCATAAACAGAGCCATGAGAATTTCCATGATAATACTGTTGCAGTTTGGGTCCAGTAGGACCAGGACATGGAATTTGTTGCTGAGCACTGTAGTGATCAGGTTGCGGTGGAACAACAGAATGATGGTTGTGTTGCAGGTGTTGTGGCTGGTGGTGATTTTGGTAATTTTGATTGTTGGAAACCTGATTGTAAACAGCTTGTTGCTGATATTGATGGGTTGAGGCATGTACCTGTTGAAGCTGTGGGGGAGACATACTCAAGGTAGACGATTGAACTGGTGGGCCAAAAACATAAGGAACATTAGCAGGGATGCTAGTGAACATAGCATTAGGAGGAAATGTAGCCCGAGCAAAGGTTCCACCATTGCCAGTCACATGAGAACCACCATTATAACCAGTGTAACTAGCATGCATTACAGGCTGCATCCTGCTTTGGCGACAGGATCCAACAGAAGAGATTACTGCAGTGCCTGCTAGCCAAGTGGTGTTAGAAGATGTATTGACAACAGGATGAGAGTCTGAACTATTTAAAGCAAGAGCAGAATTAACAACAGGGGGCCTAGCATGTGAATCAGATGCTGTTTGAATAGGAGCAGTATCACAGAGCAGTGATGCATCATCTACAGTAGAAACGACATGATCTGGAGGTGAAGTATACACAGGTGTTGCAGCATACACAGTGTTTGCAGGTTCTGTGTGTTGTGACCCTATAGATGTGTTAGGGTGGGCATGCAAGTGGTATGCAGAAGGAATGCAGGAATCAGGTACTAAGTTTGATGGCACATCAAAACCATTCATTTCAGTTCTTTGGTGATGAGAATTAAAATCCCCATTAGTTACAAGCTGAGAGGACTTGTAACCATTCCCATGAACATTTCTTGATGCACGGGACAAGGCAGAAGGATGCTGGGGCAAATGTTTTACAGGATTAGTTCCTGTGACATCAGGAAGGCACTGATCCATCTGACAGCTATACGAGTAAACGGCACATTTGGTGCCATCCTCTTGATATTGATACTCATACTGATGCTGCTGTTGGAATGCAGCTTGCCGATTTGTTTCTTGAGGCTGCTGTGGACGAACAGAAATGTCATGGTCAGAGTAATGGCTTGGTCCAGATGATCCACTAGTATTTGAAGGGCTGCCATGATTTGTCATCTTGATTGTTTGTTGTGTATTGTCTGAGCTCTTAAGGCTAGCACTTGTCAACTGTCCTGCATAAAAAAAACAAGAGTGTTAGGAGCAACGACAACAATCACAAGCAGCAAGAAGCATTGATAATAGTGAGCTGAAGTCAATCATTTGATAAAAACAAATTGACAAAAAGATGTGTATGATAGCATTGGGAATGAAGAATAGACTTTCTCTACATACTTTCTCTGGTATAAAAAAAGCTTTTGCTTGTGCAAACTATGCTTCCATTAGACTCTGGCAGCCACTGCCATTTTTATCAATGAAGTGACTGAAAAATTTCATCACTTGGAACTACCAGCAGAAATAAAAGCTTCTTTTTCAACATCATGGAACATTGATTAGCAACTTCTATTTAGCAATAAAGTCAAGTTATTGTGAGGACATATCAACTTAAGCATGTTATCAATACAAATATACAATCAGCCAATCAAAAAATGCATCACATCATCTAACATCAATAGAAATTCACAACACAAAAGTAGAATGAAATAAGCAACACAAACAAGGAAAATATTTTGATAGAGGATAAATTAACATGACTTGCAGGTCCAAATACAAATTGATGAATTAATGCACGTTACATAGCTATTTAGCATGCTAGAATTATACAAAGTTTTATAATTTGATACAGCTATTGAAAATGTTGAAATTCAACTGCAAGAATAACCAGGCTAACAGCTTAGTGGAAGGATAACAGCTTAGTGGAAGGCCAACAGCTTAGTGGAAGGCCAACAGCTTAGTGGAAGGCCAACAGCTTAGTGGAAGCCAACCATTGAGTGGCAGTCGTTTCAAGAGTGCAAGATTAATGTTCAAGTAGGCAATCAATTTTCAAGTGCAAGATTATTTTTCAAATGCAAGTGCATTGTCAATATTAAAGTGCAAAGTTAATTTCAGTGTTTGATTAAATTGACACACAGAAGTGTAAAGATAAATGTAAGGACATCACATAAAATTGCATACAAAATAAGTCAATTTAAATATAGAATGCATGGTTTACAAGTTAACTGGCTAAATGATCAAGTTGGCCATTATTTTGAATTAACTGTGTAGCCAACTAACATACAAAATTGACGTTATAGGCTGCTGACAAGTGAAATAAATGATCAAGCCTACTTACAAGTCAAATAAGATGTAGCTGGCTAGCATGTGAAATGAATAGTTTAGCCTGCTGTCAAGTTAAATAAATGATCAAGCCTACTGACAAGCCAAATATTTATGCCTGCTGATAAGTCATAAATAACTATGCCTGCAGACTAATTTATTGAACTTGCAGGCAAGTCATAAATGATTAGGCCTGCAGAGAATTCATAAATGAATAGGCATAAATAGATGGTTAAGCCTGTTGACAAGTCATTTGATTTGGTCTTTTCTACCGGAGCCTCAACACGAGTCATTGAACGCTCCTCCGTATCACACGTTGACAAATTATAAAAATGGTCAAGCCTGAATAGTAATGAATGATTTAGCCAGCTGACTTGTCAAATGAATGGTTTAGTATGCTGAGAAGTTAAAAAATTTAAGTGGCTACCAACATATTTCAAGGAAATTAGCCTATTGTAGGATGTGGAAGAAAGCTCACATTAAATAAGATTTTGCCAGTTAATATCCTCAATAAATGATTTTGGATGCTAATAAGTTCATTAAATGATGCAACGTTGATTTTTATTATTGAAATTAAAGGTCCAATTCAACGTTTCATCTGTATTGACATTGAATAGTGGAGAATAGAGAATGTCCACTAGTTGGTAGGATGTAGAGGAAAAATTACTCCCCAACCATAGTTATAAATCAATATTAATGAAGCTCGTGCTAATGGAGACTAGGTAGCTATTGCTTATTTGTGTATTCTGATACTTCTGTTTTTCATCCACTTATTATAGTTACCTAAATAACCTTTAAATTTTCAATAACGTCACTAAATGATCTTGCCTGTCAATAAATTCAATAAATAATGTAGTCTGCTAACAAGTCAAATGAATATGAGGCAGCCAGCAAGCTGGAGGGTGTAATACAGTTTGCCATTTCTGCAAGCAATAGCTACCCCTAAAGGTTTTTTTTTAGTGGTCTATAAGCGGTTGGTACTAGAAATGAAACGTTGGGTGGTCCAATACTGTTGACTGAACTAATTGAAAGAAAATGAGGTCAAATTATTAGTGTAGCTCATGTATCAAATAAATGGTGGAGCTAACAAACTTGAACAAATGGTATGGCAATGAATAAAGATTGCTTTGTTGACTGTAGACAAACCTTAAGCTAGGTAACAACAGCAACTGACAAAACATTATAAATGCAACAAGTTGAATTGGTTACAGTTTGTACAAGAATATATATACATACAAACAGGAGAGCCAGGCAGTTAGTGGATTGTGGTGCCAGCCATGACAAATCTTACAAGCCGGAAGGTGCGCAACACAAGTCAGAAGGGGCAACACAAGTCAAAAGGGGCAACACAAGTCAAAAGGGGCAACACAAGTCAAAAGGGGCAACACA
>SDVV010026227.1:1286-12293 GCA_016164225.1 Gammarus roeselii | reverse complement strand
GATTGCTTTTATAGCTAGAGGCCGCCGTGATTGCTTCTATAGCTAAAGGACTCAGTGATTGCGTCTATAGCTAAAGGACGCAGTGATTGCTTTTATAGTTAAAGGCCGCCGTGATTGCTTCTATTGCTGAAGGACGCAGTGATTGCTTCTATAGCTAAAGGCCGCCGTGATTGCTTTTATAGCTGAAGGACGCAGTGATTGCTTCTATAGCTAAAGGATGCAGTGATTGCTTCTATAGCTAAAGGACGCAGTGATTGCTTCTATAGCTAAAGGACGTAGTGATTGCTTCTATAGCTAAAAGACGCAGTGATTGCTTCTATAGCTAAAGGACGCAGTGATTGCTTCTTCAGCTAAAGGACGCAGTGATTGCGTCTATAGCTAAAGGACGCCGTGATTGCTTTTATAGCTAAAGGACGCTGTGATTGTTTCTAAAGCTAAAGGACGCAGTGATTGCGTCTATAGCTGAAGGACGCCGTGATTGCTTCTATAGTTTAGAGAGGAGTCGGGAAATCCTCTTATTAGTTTCGAATCTAATTTTTACGCAGCCCTCGGAGTTTTCTTGAAAATGGTACCGTCCTGTGACGCGGACAATTTTCAAGATGAATTACTTCCGTAGTTGTGCTGTGACCGTCTCCTTAGTTGTCTGATGCGAATAGAAACAACAGACCGCCACTACGGGTCTCAAATGAACCTCATAAAATTACAGACTAGGTCCCAAGTTTGCATTTGACCTCTGCTAACTCAGAAAGTGTACTCACTAACATACCCAATCATGCTGGTTGACGAGGAAAGAAAATTAGTATTGTTTGTGTTGGCCTTCAAGAATATATATTTTTAGATCATATTTCAACAAATATCTTCATGATGGAGAAATTTATGTCCGTTTTCTGTAAATGATTACCAATGCTTCCCATAACTTTGTCCTGAACGTACGCATTATTGCTGGCTACTACTTTTTGTGACTTAGAAAAATATATCCTCACCAATATTTAATGTATCTATCCACTTAAAAATCGTTTGGTGGTAGGGAGCTGTAAGTAAGTGGCTGTAAGTGATTTATCAAAACAGTGAAATGAATTCGATGTGTCGAAATAACCACGCGGTTCATTTTGTAAGAATTGTTAATTTTGTTTGCATTTTCAGACTAGTGTGACCCGCTTCAACAGCGCAACCCAGTACGACAGTGCGACCCACTACGACAGTACAACCCACTACGACAGTGCGACCCACTACGTCAGTGCAACCCACTACGACAGTACGACCCACTACGACAGTGCGACCCACTACGACAGTGCAACCCACTACGACAGTGCAACCCACTACGACAGTGCGACCCACTACGAAAGTGCGACCCACTACGACAGTGCAACCCACTACGATTGCGTGCCCCACTACGATACCATGACCCACAACTCACTGCGACCAAGGCTAAATCAATACCACCAGAAGAGACCAGACCCTCTCTCCCTACAGCTTCTTTGACGACTCATCACTCGGTGATACTGACCAATCCAAGTAGAGGTAGGTAAAATAGAAGCATTCTGAGTGGGGGAGAATCTATTCTTCACTTGTCTCATTCATTGGTTGTTTTAGATAACTGCTGTAGCCCCACACACACTAGCTTCAAGCCTGCACATTTCGGCAGGCTTGTAACTGATGTAGCCCCACATACGCTAGCTTCAAGCCTATACATTTCGGCAGGCTTGTAACTGATGTAGCCCCTTATACGCTAGTTTCAAGCCTGTACATTTCGGCAGGCTTGTAACTGCTGTAGCCCCACATACGCTAGCTTCAAGCCTGTACATTTCGGCAGGCTTGTAACTGCTGTAGCCCCTTATACGCTAGTTTCAAGCCTGTACATTTCGGCAGGCTTGTAACTGCTGTAACGCCACATAAGTTAGGTTTAGGCCTGTTCATTTCAATGGGCTTGTAACTGCTGTGACGCCACTTAAGCTAGGTTTAGGCCTGTTCATTTTGGCGGACTTGTAACTGCTGGGACGCCACATAAGCTAGCATTAGGCCTGCATATTGTGGTGGGCTTGTAACTGCTGGGACGCCACATAAGTTAGGCTTAGGCCTGTTCATTTCAATGGGCTTGTAACTGCTATGACGCCACATAAGTTAGGTTTAGGCCTGTTCATTTCAATAGGCTTGTAACTGCTGTGACGCCACATAAGTTAGGTTTAGGCCTGTTAATTCCAATAGGCTTGTAACTGATTTGACGCCACTTAAGCTAGGTTTAGACCTGTTCATTTCAATAGGCTTGTAACTGCTGTGACGCCACATAAGTTAGGTTTAGGCCTGTTCATTTCAATAGGCTTGTAACTGATGTGACGCCACATAAGTTATGTTTAGGCCTGTTCACTTCAATAGGCTTGTAACTGCTGTGACGCCACATAAGTTAGGCTTGTAACTGCTGTGACGCCACATAAGTTAGGTTTGGGCCTGTTCATTTCAATAGGCTTGTAACTGCTGTGACGCCACATAAGTTAGGTTTAGGCCTGTTCATTTCAATAGGCTTGTAACTGCTGTGACGCCACATAAGTTAGGTTTAGGCTTGTTCATTTCAATAGGCTTGTAACTGCTGTGACGCCACATAAGTTAGGCTTGTAACTGATGTGACGCCACTTAAGCTAGGTTTAGGTCTGTTCATTTTGACGGGCTTGTAACTGCTGGGAAGCCACATAAGCTAGCAATAGGCCTATACATTCTATACATTTCGATGGTCTTGCTCGCAGCCTTCTCTCATCCTTTATTTGCTGCCTTGTTACCCTTTATGGCGATGGAGTGGGTCCCATACCTTGACTTCTCTTATTTGATCCGCTCCTTATTCTTTATATATTAGCTCCAAGCTGCATCCGAATTCTCCCGCAAAATTATATTCTAAAACCGGACTGGCTGGGATTGAACAGAGGCCTATGCTGTTTGGCTCATTCTATAATTTATTGTAGGCGGACTTTTCTTAATTAAAAATGTACTATTGCCTAATCGTTTATTCCCATGACAGTATAACGAATTGAAAAATTAATTATCCCATCTTTGAATGCACAAATTTCCTCGTCTCCACCACTCCATTTTTTAATGTGATCATCCGATTGAAGTTAATGACAATTAAGCCTAAATTTTTAATTGATAAAGTATACCTCAGTCTCATGGATCAAATTTTGCTAAGCGACAAAATTGCGTTGATTCTATGCCTCAGCTCATAGGAGTTATATTATATTTTGTCTGCAGGCCGCAGCTTTCTTGTACGGTGGTCGAGGACGTCCAGCGTAATTGCTTTCCCGGATGTCAGAACATATTATTCGTGTTCAACATTCGCTGCCTATCTATCACAGTCTTCTGTGACACTTTGCAAGTCTCTGGGACATCCCGTGGCTTTCTAAAACACTGTTTGGAACTGCCACTGCTCCCTCATCTTACCAACTTCTCTGAACGGAGGCTCGCCTTGTGTCATGCTAACTTGCTTAAGCGCAGTTACAGTCAAGATTCCATGATCTCTGCTAAAGTTTGTAAGGTGCTAAAACTGTTCGCGATTTGCTGAAAGACTTTATCAGTTGCTGAAAGACTATCAGTCGCTGAAAGACTATTAGTTGCTGAAAGAATTCAGCAGTTACTGAAAGACTTCAGCAGTTACTGAAAAAACTTCACCAGTAGCTGAGACGCGCCGTCATCATGCGAATAATCATCATCGGCCTTGTATACCATAATTTTAATCATCATTGTTGGCAGAAGCAGCCACCGTCGCTGTCGCTGGCGGTGTGGTCTACCATGGTCGGCAGATTGGGTTCGTCAGCTGCCAAGACGCTACGCCAGGATATCACGGCTCCCTGCTGTCACGATCAGCAAGTCATACAGGTTGAATAGATATCACTAGGGATTAGCTCCCTTAACGTGAAAGGTCTCACCCACGGCTCTAACCTCGTCGGTCTGATGCTTCGGTTGAGAGTGGCTCAATCAAAGAAAGCTCTTGGTTTTTATGGTACCCAAACATTTTCTCTTGAAGATGACACTAATATGATAGATACCTATGTCGATTGGGTACCCGCTTTTACACACCGCTGTTCATTAACAGATGTGCATGTTTAACCTTGTCTGTGTCACCATTTTTGCTATAAGGTTAGTTTTCTTTATCTAGAATATGAGACAATATGCTTGCAGAAATTATGTTTCTTTTATTTAGGTCGAAATTTCTATACAGCTGTGCATATTTTCTCTGACAGCTAGTGGACTTGTACTGGTGATAATTGCATGGTTAAAATCCTGCATGCGGCTTGTGAGTTGTGTATATAACTTGAATATTTACCCTTTAGGATTGTGAAAAAGTGCCTTGCTGCATTAAATGCTTTGCCGTAAGATAGCAGAACGAGAAAGAACTTAACAAGTGTGTATTGTGAAATAATACTTTAACCTGGATTGTTTTTTATATAACAAGTCGTCATTTAATGAGACAGAGACTTCACCAACAGCGTAAACGCTCACGCTGTCGAGACCTCTGGTACTACGTCCAAGATATAGGACAAGGTAAGGTATAAACCAGTCTATTTGAGAACTTGAAGAAAGAGAAGTGAGGCAACTGCATTAGGCAGTTGGTTTAGTTGCCTTTGTCTTCCTCTGAGCCTATCAGTTGGTCAGGAGATTATTTACACCTGCACATATTACGCTCACATTCCTTGTCTGTGACGACATGAAAACACTCTGTTGTTGTCCTGTGAACTCTAGAAGAAAGACCCTGTGTTTTATAGTGCCCGGTACCTTAGTGAGTATTATTTCTGAATTTCTCTAGTTGGGTTATCGTAACCTGACTACCTGCCTCATTAATGCATGCAACGTATATTATATTAAAAGTTGACCATGTGCTGGACAGTGAGTTCTTCATTAACTACCTTGATCAGGTTGTTTAACAATACGCTATTAGGCCACTACATGCATTTAAAAAACATTACTGTTCCTGACAAATGATATCAAATTAGGTGTGTTTGCCATTCTAAGCTAGACCGTGAAGAAGCCTTAGTGTGTTACGACGTATTGCAAAAGGAGCTGGACTGCAGTGCAGTAATGCTTTTTGCTGATTCAGAAAATCAATAGATCAGACGGCATGACCATCTGCAGTGGAAACCCCCGAGACAACAGCTGCAGTGGTTGTGGGAGGCACGGGGTCAACTCTATATCTCCCCATCCATTACACACACACTCACAAACCTAAGGTATTATTCATATTATTTGGAAAAGTAATGTGCTTTTCAACAGTCAAAATTAGGAAATCACACTTGAAATTTGTACACCAAGACGCTGCCAGCTGAACAGTATGTCCTGAGTTCCATGCAGTAAGCCATCTGAATATGCAGTATTTTGGACACCAAGACGCTGCCAGCTGAACAGTATGTCCTGAGTTCCATGCAGTAAGCCATCTGAATATGCATTATTTTGAGTCATTCATGCCGGAATTTTATTTCGTAACATTCAAGTCCGCATCATTCACTGTGTTCCTATCCACGATGAGACACGGAGAAGTGAGGTCAAAGAACCATTACGTTCTGTTTTTCGATGTCTGCACCGTCCCTTTATTTTCATTGCTACTAACACTTCTGAAAGCAGAGTTTTTCAAACATAGTATTTGCATGCATGATGTATATTAGTTTTCAAGAAAACTCATAATATCAAAATTGTATAAAAGTTTGCAGAATTTGAATTATCATTTATTTTACCTGAAATAATTTTAAACTACAACATTTGACTTGCAATCTCATCAACAAAGCAGGAATGGGAGGGAGGTTGTAGTAATTATTTGTTTGCAACTAAGCATTTGAATGAAACTCTTCTTAATTTTAATTGATGATATCTGATTTTTTTTTTAGTTTTCTCTGATGCAAATTCAATACAGTGGAAATTACTCCTATTAAATTATTCAATTTCTAAGAAACAACAGCATTTACTACAAAGCATATTATGTTCCATCAATTCTAATTCGAGTATATCCACAACGCAGGTGGTAACCCATGCTCCAGGGTACGTCAGGTTTTGGACGATCTGATAGCCTATTGTATTGCATTTATTCTTGTTGTTGCTGCTAGAGGGCTTGGTCGTTCATGAAGCCTTCTCTGCCGTTATCATTTGGTTCAAGTCTAACTTTTTTTTTCAACTGTTCCTGAAAATACATAAAAATTGTTGATCTTGTGATTTTAATCCACATCTTCTTAGAATTTATACACCCTTCGTCTTTTAAATGCCAAAAGTTACAACACTGCAGAATTTTATTTCTTAAACAAAATAGAGCCCCTCTAGCGTTTTTACCCTACGATACGAAATAACCTCATCAAAGAGGACATAGAATACTCTGAGAGCTAATATTGGCCAACGGCATTATTACGGCCGTATCTGCGTTCAGATTACCTCACTATTAGTGCTACTATCCCATAGTTTGCTACTCATCTATTATGCACAATATTAGCTTCCTTGCTTCTCTTCTTTCCTTTACATTGCTTCTTCAAACTAGTCCGCACTGATGTCTAGCTTTACTTCTGATCTTTCTGTCCTTTGTTTCTGTTCTCCACAGCCCCGTTTTTTCTTTCTTTTTCTTCAGTGTCTCATCGGGTGCTGTACTATAGAGGTCTTCTGCATGTACTGCTGACCTAGCAAGTAAGTAGTGCAAGAAAGGAAACCCTTACTAAAATTTCCTTAATATACCTGATCAGTTTATAGTTAGTGTGTTCCCTCGCGTACCACAGTTGCAGTGAATGACATTCTAGACGAGTTTACAATTATATGGCTGGCTGAGAGGGCGCCTGTGGTAATGTAGTTAAGGTTCGTTTGTATCTCCTGCCCATGAGGTGAATAACCAACCATTCATGCGGGAGCTACTTTATGGGGGTAAAAACTATTGTAAGGTGCTAGTTTCAGCGGTTTTACACAAATAGCTATGTGAGAGCTATTGTATTCATTGGGCTTGTACGCAAGACTATTGTTAGATGGTACATGTATTTTATTTATACGAGTGGCTCTCGATGGTTCCACTTGTTGTAGCTGTTCACTTAGAAAGGCGAATCATAGATAATACTGCGCTTGTTTATTTGCACCAAAGGCTGCTTCAATCATCTTCGATGCTACTCATGAAGACACACACAAAGAGCTTCCTACTGAATACTAATGAAATTTATTGAACTACTTAGAACGTCTGATCTTCTTAGACACAATTTCGGGCACATTTTAAAAGATTGCGTATTTGATTCACGCCGTACGAAACCTGAAATTATTCAAAATATTTCTGTGAATATTTCCATTGCAAGGAACACCTAATTTTTAAAATATTTCCGTTATTGGCAGCAAATCCGGTGAACTAACAGTGTTTAAAATTACCACTTGCAACCATTTTTTTAAGACATATATTTCATTTTTTTTTTAAATAACCAGAAAATCATGATAAAATCTGTAAGAAAATGCATCTACAAGTTAGCTACTTCTCACCTTTTTTTCAGTAAAACTGCTCAAAACTCCCTATGATTATAATGACTTGAGCATGCCTTGAGCAGAAACAAACTTCGAGATCGACGATAACTTGCCCATAACTGGCCGATGACTTGACCATAACTTTCCGATGACTTATTGCACCACTAATTACTGTTCACTTTTGCTGCCCAAGGACTTAAGCTCCAACGCGACAGCAAAACCCTACTGCAATTTAATCTAATTTAGTTACCGCGCACATCGTTTAAAGAAAACTTCTTCGGCGAATACCAACGTAAATTCATTTTAATTATACGTTTTATCTCGTGTGACACTAACATTGCTTTCGTAAATTGTGTTTATTTGTTTATTTCATCATCTCATTATTCTTTTTTACACTCTTTCATTGCGTTTCCTTCCAAATGTGTATTTGGAAACGTTTAGAACGTCTTCAACTGCATTCAACCTATTGACTTTTATTTTGCTCCTTTCCGCTTAATGACTAATTTTTAGTTGGCAATCATTTCTATCGATGTTGGCGAATAATTTTGTTCCGTTTTAATCTTAATTTCCTTTCAGGGACGCAATGGATTTGTGAAGACATTCTTCAATAGTTTCATCATGTGTATTCTTTCATTTAGACATGGCCTCAGTGAAGGGATTAGAGATAAGAGTACGTTCGTGCAAAGCAAGCAGTTCGCACTCATGCTGGCCTTACCTCATTTGACAAACATTTCTGAGGCAACTCTGAATTGTTCCTTCCGCTTGATATCATTTGTGTCTGCTCACATATTATGTTCTAATGAGTAGTCAGAAAGTACCGTAACTTAATAGTTAAACGTAACGAAGCAGTAAACCGGTGACAACATTTAGTGGCCTGTATGTGAATGACTGCCAGAGGTGCAATCCCTGCTCCTAGCACAACGTTATCCTAATATTTAACCTACCGGAAAAAAAAAACATTCCTCAACGAAACATTTTTTCCGCCTGCCATTCACGTAATTTATGTAGGTTAGGCTTTTACAAGATAAGTTCTCTCTTTCTGAATCCGTTGGAAATTTAGTAAGGCAAACGGTAGAAGCAGCGTGCTTGACTTTTTTTTTAATTAGTTACCGCTGATTGAATGCTTTCAAATCGAATTGGTCAACTCAACCTGACTTGCAGACCAACCTTGTGTCGAACTCTTTGCATTGATAGTGTGCTAATTGATCTAACCTACAACCAATTATTCATGAATAATGGCATGGATTCACGGATAATGGTCTAATGAATTGTTTCACCTCTGTTTGGTCTAATGGCCTATTTGAGTTGTTTCATTGTCTACTTGCTAGTTGATTTGTCTGTTTAAAAGAATGCCACAAAACTATCAAAGCCGATTTTAGACTCATGATTTTCTTGGAAAAAGGCGGACGTTTCATGAACTTTGTTCATCTGTTCAGTGTTGCCTCTGCCTCCCATCCTCAACACTGATTGGGATCCACGTAATCTTTGAGGAGAAATTTGTAAGAAATTTATTTAGTTTTAAGATAAAAAATATTTGTTCAAGTGTTGCAAAATAAGACATTTTTTTGTGTAGGACAGTTTTCAATATTATAAAATTTGTGTCTACGGTGCCACATGGGTTAAAGACGGAACAGTTATTTATGAGGGGGAAAGACTCAAAGTTACAACATGGTGTCTTTGTTTAAGGTGCTGCATGGATTAAAGACTGAGCAGGTACATCCTGCCTCGCACTTGAACGTCCTCCCATCCCATCCCACAACAAGATGCAGACAAGCATGACCTCCACCGACTTGGCTGATAATTCCAAATGATGTTATTGACCCGGACTTCCTACTTCGATGCCACCATTTGGAGGGTTGACCAAACCCTTCTGTCACCGTGTTCCCCATCACAAGCTCGGGTCTCTCGTAACGAGCTCAGTTCCAGAGAAGAGTCTCGTCCTTTCTTACGTCGATCAAGGCTTACAAAGCAAGGATAATTAACCACGTTAGCTACAAAGCAAGGATAATTAACCACGTTTACTACAAAGCAAGGATAATTAACCATGTTGCTACAAAGCAAGGATAAATGACCACGTTTGCTACAAAGCAAGGATATTTAACCCTGTTTACTACAACGCAAGGTTAATTAACTACGTTAGCTACAAAGCAAGGATAATTAACCACGTTGGCTACAATGCAAGGATAATCAGCCACGTTGGGTACAATGAAAGGATAATTAACCGCGTTGGCTACAAAGCAAGGATAATTAACCGCGTTTGGTACAATGCGAGGATAATTAACTACGTTTGGTACAATGCAAGGATAACTAACCACGTTTGGTACAATGCAAGGATAATTAACCACGTTTGGTACAATGCAAGGATAACTAACCACGTTTGTTACAATGCAATGATAACTAACCACGTTTGGTACAATGCAAGGATAATTAACCACGTTGGGTACAATGCAAGGATAATTAACCACGTTGGCTACAAAGCAAGGATAATTAACCACGTTTGGTACAATTCAAGGATAATTAACCACGTTGGGTACAGAGCAAGGATAATTACCCACTTCGGCTACAATAAAAGGATACTTAACCCACTTTCCTTGAATTTCTTCCGTTGTTCTCGCGTGTGTGCGTCACTATGTCTGTGCAGTTGAAGATAAAACTGTCGACTCACAATTAACTCGTGAGTGTTTCCTCACCTACTAAGACAGTGAAAATTTACGTTCTAAGCATTTCTGATGTTTATTCCATATATTTGTGTCTAGTTGACCCCAGAACTATATTTCTCATTCAAATCCCTGTTGCTAGCCGTAATAAAAATTATTAGTTAGTCAACCAATTTATTTTTAGCTTCAACGAAACAATATGTATGTGTACAAATCTAAGCAAGAATAATGTATATATATGTATGCTCTTATGTACGTATATGTTTTGTCCTCTCACGTATTGAAGTTGTATGCTCACAAACACTTATAGCAATTAGAACTTCACACAAGCAGTAGTTAGAAGTTGTCATCTTCTCCGTGTACCCTCCACTCTCGCACCTCATATAGGCACCCTCCTGAAAGCCTCTGCAATTGTTGATGTTGTCCTGGTGCTTTTCCTCCGTTGATTGTGTGGTATATTCACCCAATGTTTGGTTTGCAGCAAAGTTACGCAAAATTGTGGCTAGTGCCATTTTTATCGACGAATGTTTCATTCAAAACCGGTTTGGTTTTCCTGATCTTAACCCACAGCTTCCAAACATTTTCCCTCAACAACAAGATTATGTATCCGTTTGATTTATTTCCCATTCATATTTCTCTGTCTTCAAAGATATAGTGAAGTAGCGTGTCATTGGTCTGCACCTCACAATCGATTGGAATGTAATGGGTCACTGCCGTGGAGTTTTCAAAATGAAGTAGTAATTGAATGAATGGTTTTCCTGATATGCTGATCTAACATTGCGGACAAGTGATGCGACTAGCGCTTTATTAGTCATAGTAATTTGTTTAGTCACCATCGTTACATCGTCAAACGACTCGTCAGATTTGGATCTTTTATATACATGCATCTCTTTCGGTCTAGACA
>SDVV010026226.1:0-12293 GCA_016164225.1 Gammarus roeselii | reverse complement strand
CACCTACATACACACCTACATACACACCTACATACACACCTACATACACACCTACATACACACCTACATACACACCTACATACACACCTACATACACACCTACATACACACCTACATACACACCTACGTACACACCTACATACACACCTACATACACACCTACATACACACCTACATACACACCTACATACACACCTACATACACACCTACATACACACCTACATACACAGCTACATACACAGCTACATACACACCTACATACACACCTACATACACACCTACATACACACCTACATACACACCTACATACATGCAAACACAGTTGATGACCTAGGCGAGAAATGTTAGGCCTAATGTTTTGCGAAAAACAGCATGTAATCAACTTATAATAGCTAGCTGTACACCGAGAATGACGTCAGTGTTACGTTGAGATCAAGCGGAGACGCACGTTTCGTCTTAGAATGAACAAAATAAAAATTCGCATCTCAAAAATTTCTTTACAAGTTTTAGAAAAAGAAACCTCCGAAGATGATTTGAGTCGGATCGGACACATATAGAATTGTGTGTAAAATACCAGTTATCTCAGAATCAGTAAAACAAGAATCAAAAGAGTGGGAGAAATCATTCATGTATGGATGTGGGTAACTAATGTTGACGCGGTACAGTCGTATGTCACAAAGTTTAAGGGAAATAAGAAAGTAAGTCTCGAAATAGATTTGATCCAAGTGGAAGAGCATCATCTGGACTGTAATAAAGCTGAGGTAGTGGAGAACAAATTGTACCTCAGAAAAAATAAAATCTGGATAGTATGCAACAATTCCTCAATGATAAAGATCAGAATGACTTTGAATTGGAGAAGTTTCGAAAAATTAAGGTTCAAGAAGAAGAAGCAATACATTTGTGGACTCACGGGAAAGGAACAGCCTTCGGTATACGTATCAAAGATATGAGGGAGTATATGAAGGATTTTGAGAGGAAACTGGAATATAATGACGATGGTATGGTTGGATGTACAAACCATGCTGTTTCAAAAAAAAAAAAAAAGTAGATGGTATTTATGATGCCAGCAAAGTCAGTAAATAATGCCAATACTAATAATAATAAACCATGGAAATCCTCAATGAAATATTTATACCATCCTAAACTCAAAGGTTCAGCAATGAATTGCAATGAAATACATTAAGTCAGTTGGTCGGAGGTACCATCAAATTGTCGAAATCAATAGAAGAAAATGTTTCAAGGTATGAAACGAAGCTCAAAATGTCGCTCATCACAAATTGAAACATTGTCATAAGCCTGCCTATCTTGGGGGGCGAATGGTCTAGATGTGATACAGATTAGTAGGATATAAATCAGAGTCCGATCAGATCTTGCTCAGACAAGCTTGTGGATCTGTTGTGGAAGGATGGGGTATAGCTTGAGACCCCGTTTGTTCGGAAGTGATGGGGTAATGGGGTCTGTAATCTGTACAAACAAAAAATGAATAAACATAAATCCAGCAGTAATGTGTGGCGACATCTGAAACGAAGTCATCGTCATGATTATGAAATTATAGGCAAGAAAAGGTAAATCATAGGTGCAAGTCGTCAAAGGATGTAGAAACAGGAGCTATTGAAGTAAATTAGGTTAACCTAATGCGAGACCATGCATCCGATTGTATGAAGCTGGAAACAAATTTGGTTTACTTGTAGCATTCAATCCATCTAAGTTTGAAAATAAGGCCTCTGCTAACTAATATTGGTCGAGAGTGATAACGAAATAAATAACGTATATGTTAAAGTGATATTTAGAGTCGTGTGAAGGGCTTCATATGTATACATCAATGACTAAATACCATACATAAAGTTAGGTTAGGTTTTTTATGATTATTAAAAACATAAGTGAAAGTGATGTAAAGTTATGTAAACATAAAACAAGAATCATATGAAAATAGCTAAAACAATCAAACAAACGATGTAATTTACATATTAAAAATTTATGAAATTTGCTAGATCAAAATTGTAAGTATGTATAAAACTGCAGGGGATAGATCAAAGGTAGAGTCAAGTGGAGATATTTATTATGCACAAATCCTAAAACTCGGAAAAAATTAATCATAAGCAAGAAATCTCGATCGATAATACATAATTATTGGTTAGCATAGGTTAGGTTAGGTTAGGATGATTATTTCATTTAACCTAACGTGAAGTTAAGCTGATCCACATTAAATATCTTGTAACATAAGTAAGGGACTTTGTTCTGATGGAAAAACCCAGATCGGAAGTATAATGCTACAGATGTTAACCGACCCTGTATATGCATACATATATGTGTATGTGTCTACATTGCGCCGGCACCAACCCTGTATACGCCAAAATTATGCCGACATATGCCGGCACCAACCCTGTATACGCCTGAATTATGCCGGCATATGACGGCGCCAACCCTGTATACGTCAACATAATGCCGGCATATGACGGCACCAACCCTGTATACGCCAACGTTATGCCGGCACTCGTGCCGGCGCCGACCCTGGTAATGCGTACAAAAGTATTTATGTGTTTACATGATGTGTGATATTTAAAAAAAAAAACATAAAATAGAACCACGTGGAGTGATCCGATATGGATATAGCATAAAATAATGATTAAATAACGTACATAAAAATAAAAATACATAATTATTGGTGAGATTGATTAGGTTAAATATTACCGTATCTGGCAGTGTATGGCAACCCTTTCTGTATTCATTGATATTTGATCTATGTTGTCGTACATTGATTCCTAATTATGTACCTTAGGCATAGCTTATATCCTAGATCTTCTTGACTGCGGACCTTACATCACAGATCTTTAATGAAAATGTTAGAGTGGATTTATTCAATATTCGTTATAATAGACGAAAATGGTAGGAGCAACACATCCAACATTACAACAAAAAGTCTTATTCTAACAGTAAAACCATACATAAAACTTGCTAACGCTTTAACACCCGTAACATTCACTGACATGTGCGGTAAGCTTACATAAACGTTTTTAACTGTACAGTCTACCAACGAGCGATCACCTAACATTACTTGAAATTAGTCAATATTACTGGACTTCTAATCATCATAGTGAAAAAATATGTATGTATGTAGGTACATAGACTGGTAAAGATTGGTAAAAACTACAGAGTCATGTGGATAGATTTGATATGGATAAAGTCCAAATTAATAAAGAAGTACCTAACATAAGTATGAAAACGGAAAAATGATATAATCTTTGGTTATATTAGGTTAGGATAGGTTAGAATGGGTTAGGTTTACGGCCATCACCACAAACCTTTAGGGAAAAATGCTACAGTGAATGTAGTGAATGCTCGAATAAGTCAAATATTCTGAATTGGAACGCAATCTCATATCAAACCCTGAATTAATCAATAACTTTTAAGTGTATAAACTGCAAACGGATCACAGACATTTATAAAAGTAAGACATGCGGGAATAAGCACCTAGTAAAGACATGCGAGCGGATAACCTAATTGAGATGTATTTTAAATTAATGAAGAGTTTTAACACTTCACTTGACATAATTCCGGTAGATTAGTTCTCCAAGACAACTTGAAATAAGATCCAAATCCAATGTCAAGAGGTAATACATACGAAATTTTGGATCATTACATCCAATGAAGCGTATTTTATACCCACCATTCCATCAAATTAGGCGAATTTATACCTAACACAGATATATTCTTATGATAACCAATCAAAACATACAACAACAACAACTATAAAATAGCTAAATAAGATTCGCTTCTCTACCGTAACTTACAATAAATCCATATCGTTCAGCTACTCTCGCTCTAGGGTATCCAACCGACACTCGCTATACAAAAAATCGGGATAAGACTACCCGAACAGTCTACATACGCTTGATAACGAAAAATCTGGAACATGGTAACACCGATATACCTGGTTCAAGACTGGATAATGCGTTATGGGGTAGATATATTCTCGTAACGAAGCTACTGCATCCTAAGAAATAAATACATCTACCCGCTAACTAACAAACTAATAAACCATACTATTCTATTGATATTGTAAACATATGAAAAAAATAGATGGAAAACACAAAACCTTGCCTAAATTCAATTTAGGCAAGGCAAACAGGGCCGGTCGCACACAAAGGCTGCAAACCGAGCTATAAAACATACCTACCACACTATTCATATAAACAGTTTATCCAATATTATATTGATAAACGAATGAAACACACAAAATATCCCAATCCAACCGCTAAGAATCCACCAGCCAACCTCCGAGTGGGTCAATTATACCCCAACTAGATAAGAATACAAACATATATGTTCAGAAAAATAAATAGAATTATAAACCAGACATAAATATCTAATGATATAAACACTCAAACAGAGCAAACAAGCCACGGAAATTACTGATAAGACAATAGAACAGCTAAGAGTATCCTCACCTAAATTTCCAAAGTGCATCCAACTGTTTCAATCTTTAATACTGCATGTAAATTATTTTGAACTGTTTGATTTATTATCAATAGAAAAAATTATCTCATATATGTATGTTATTATTATCCTTAAACATTCAAAGGACTAGCATGAAAATGCATACATGAAACATGACATGCAATTAAAATTGCAATACAATATTCCCAGCATTGAAATGCGAATACCAAAGGTAACCTGTATGTAAACGTTCTATTCGTGTAGCCTATTAACATATAAAAATCTAATAATACATATAACCTATTAACATACCTCATAGATAATCTGAAAGCTGTCCGTCCGTCCGTCCGAATGAATCACCCGTAAGCCGCCTGCCAGACTCCGGACGTCCGTGAAAATATGAAGCGCAAACTCCCTAGACTGAAAAGTAACTCTATTTATCCCTATCTATATTTCTTCACTTGCATTTCCCGGTACTTCTATCTACTCATATGCCTTAATATCACGATATAGCCGCTATCTCGTGATTGCATTACGCTTCTTCAAACTTTAACAGCGGTTAGACTCAATCACTTCATCATGACGGAATAAAAAAAGTTAAATTTGTCGGTTTTGTGATAGTTCGCTCACGGGTTTTCTCCATCAATCCAATCTATCGCAACAGAACGTGAGCGAGGCCAGTCGGTGATGGCTTGGACAGGATCATAGTGTGGCCAAGAAGATGGAAATGTTTCCCGAACCTTTCGAAAAAAATGCTGAATATTCTGAGAATGAAATAAAATAAAACATTCCTAAATATCTGTATCGCTCTAAGAATGCCTCGATAACATAACGGCATCTATAGACATCTAATGTAACAGCTGGATTGCTTCAATGATATTCATTAAATGTTTCTCATAAATATGAAACAACATTGCGAAGTGCCGGGAGTAACAAAGTTTTAAATAAATAATAATCTATAGCATGGTATTTTACGAAACTTATTGAACGTAAAACATTGTTTGTATTTGAAAAGTACAATTATGCATATCAAACGTCTTCGCTGCTAGGCATCTGAATCTCGGTCCGAGCCCATGCCGCTTTCTCAATTTTAGTCGCATGAAGTCGCCGTCTTAACTGACCCTGAGAGAACCATTGGAAACTGCCTATAAGATGCAGAGTATACAGCGACCGACATATCATGGTGAGCTTTGTTTCAAATGATGCTGTCGGTCGCGTTTAGATAATAACTATGACCAGAATTTTCATCTTATTGCAAGGAAGGCTATTTTCTTACTCGGAGGCTCTCCGTTATTATAGGTTTACAAGTGTTTACAAGTGCAGTAAGACAACAACAGGTCTATTGGCCCAAACTAGGTTGCCTCCTGAAAGCAAGAGGGTTAGTTCTGGAGTAGAACGTCTAAGAGGCCTATTGGCCCAAACTAGGTTGCCTTTTGATAGCAAAAATATTAGTTTTGAAGTAGAACGTCTAAGAGAGCTTCGTGTGCCATTTCGGTATTTTTTATAACAACAGGAAAGGGAACGGCTTAGCTATTTATCGGCGATTTACGTACAATTTATCGAGCCGCGACTTGGACGTTTCGATTGTATTGCTGTTTACAACCTCCGCTGGAAGTTTGTTCCATTCTTCGGCAACTCCATGCGTGAAGAAATTGCGCGTGATGTCGAGTGCGAAACGTTTCCCAACGATTTTGTATCCATTGTTTCTAGTCACTCCGTTTGTATCTAGAGTGAAAAGGCTCGCTCGGTCGACGTTTTCCTTACCCTACATAATCTTTCACACTTCTATCATGTCGCCTCTGACTCGAGGTTTCTCTAGCGAATAAAGATTGAGTTCACGAAGCCTGTCTTTGTACGATTCATTCCGCAGTGGGGGAATGAGTTTGGTAGCTCAACGTTGAACCTTCTCAAGTTTAATAACGTCTTTTCTAAGGAATGGAGACCAGAATTGAACGGCATACTCAAGATGCAGTCTAACAAATGCATTAAATAACTTGAGCATACTGTGTTGGTTTTTGTACGAGATAGTGCGGGACATCATACTTTGCATTTTGTTGCCTTTCTTGGCAGCATCGTTACATTGCTTGCTGCTTTTTAATTCGTTACTAATGATGACACCTAAATCTGTCTCTTTGGTGACGGATATGAGTTTCTTTCCAGACATTGGATATTCGTGTTTGGGGTTATGAGGACCTGTGTGCATAACTTTGCATTTGTCTACATTAAATTTCATTTGCCTATTTTCTGACCAATCAACAATTTTGTTCAAGTCTAGTTGAATCTGCTGACACTCTAGTTCAGTTTGCACTTTTCCTCCGATCTTAGTATCGTCTGCAAACTTGCTAATGTTTGAAAGTACGTTGCTATCGAGATCGTTAATGAATATTAGATCGAGAACTGGCCCTAACACAGATCCTTGAGGCACGCCGCTTGTAACATTACCCCAGTGGCAGGAAGCTCCGTTAAGTACAACTCGCTGCCGTCTGTCCATAAGCCAGCATTTTATCCAGTTGTTAAGCTCGCCTCGAATAACGATGCTGTGCAATTTAGTAATTAGGCGCTTGTGGGGGACTTTATCAAAGGGCTTTTGAAAGTCTATGTAAATGATATGGATTGGAGATTTTGTGTCGTGGATTTCGATTATATTTCTGAAAAAGAGTAGCAGATTCATAAGACAGGAACGGTTGTGTCTAAAGCCATGCTGGTAGTCGCCAATCAATGTGTTTGATTCTAAGGATTCTGTAATTTTATCCGTTATCAAACTTTCCATCAACTTGCCAATGACTGAGGCGAGACTAATTGGACGGTAGTTGCCGGGACATTTTTTGTCCCCTTTTTTACAAATTTAGGTAACATTGGCCTCTTTCCATTTAGAGGGGCAGGTGCCATTTGTGAGAGATTGATTGAAACTGTTTGATAAATGTTCGGCGATTTCGTTTCTTGCCTCTTTTAGAATTCTGGAATAAATTTGATCTGGACCTGGAGATTTGGTGACTCTCAATTTATCTATATATTTAATAACTTCGGCGAAGGAAAAGTTCACTGTGGTGAGGGCTTCAATTCGTTTTGCCGCTATGATATCCTCAGGATTAGGAATATCCTGATTCTCTAACGTAAACACAGAGCAAAAGTATTCATTAACTAGAACACTCATTTTGTTGTCGTCCGTTTCTAGCTCACCAACATTGTTTTCGAGAGGATCTATTACAGATTTTGATTTTTTCTTTGCTCGAAACATAACTAAAAAATTGTTTCGGATTAGTTTTGGCATTGGCAGCAATTTAATTTCATAATCTTTCTTCCTACGTTTCAGGACCCTCTTTAGATCTCGTCTGCTAATTTTGAACTCGTTTTTTGCTACGTCGTCATGTGGATGTCTCTGCTTAGCCGAATGCTTTGCTTTCTTTCGTAAATGAAGGCACTGCAATTCTCCTTTCCAGTACTTGGGCTGATAGACCGCTGTTCGCCTGTTTTTGCGCTGGATATGCTCATGTTCAATATTTTTAAGTGCAGTCAAGGAATAGTCAAGCGATTGATTGTCATCTTGTCCGAGGATTTTATTTGCTGACACCATTGACTCTCTTAAGCCATCCAAATTAGCTAATCTGAAGTAATCTGAAGTTAGGGACTTTTTTGCAGTTTGTTGATGTTTTCAACTCGAGCTCCATCAAAAAGCGGATACAGTTGTGGTCACTAGTTCCGAGTGGTTCGCTTACTTCGACGTTCGTGACATGAGTCGCTTGCACTAAATAGGAGATCAAGAATGCTGCTACCTCTTGTAGGTGTCTTCACCATTTGGATCATGAACTTATCGTCTGCAAAATCAATCAGACGTTGACCGGTGGCAGTGCATTCGTTTGATTCCTAATCAATCTCGGGGATATTGAAGTCGCCAAGCACAATACTGTGTTGTGTTGTGACAACAATGACGAGGGTGTTGTAGAGATCGATATCGTCTGCAATCTTGCTTTTAGGGGGGCGATAGACGAGAGTGATTTGACATTTTACATGTTTGCCGACTACTTGGATTGATACTATGTCGTGCCTGTTGTTTGAAATGGTGACTTCTAATATTTGCAGAGTGTTGTTCACAAGAAACAGCACTCCTCCGCCCTCTCGGCCATGTCTATCTTTGTGAAATAGTGAGTAACCGAGAAGAGTAAATTCACCTAAATAATGCCTGGTGCTCAATTTCATCCACGATTCTGTGATTGTTATTGTGTCGATACTTCCATTCAATACAAGGATACCTAATTTTTAGATTTTGTCTCTGAGACTCCTAGCGTTTGAGAGTACCATTAGTCACATTGACTTGATTTGCTCGACTTATTTTGCTTCACTCTGAGGTCTTGTGACGGAGCCAAGACTTTCGTTTTCGTTTACACGGGTTGTACTAGGTAGCTGCGACTATTGCCTCTAACTAAGACTGGATTGATGACAGGAACTTTTTTGCTAGGACCTGTGGTGGAGTTTTGATGGGCACTTGTATTTGTTGTGTATCTTGTGTTGAAACGGGCGGAGGTTGCTGTGTCGTTTCGTCGGGCACTGCTGGCGGAGTTGTTGGTATGATACCGTTTACGTTTTTTGACTTTTTTTATTTGACAAGTCCAGCGCCGATGTTTTTAAGGATGTTTTCGATGGTATCAAGTCCATACGTGTTAATGTGAGCCTTGTTGGTGATTCTATTAAAGTTATAGTACTTTGGGTCGATCATCGTATCCAAATGATCCGAGAAAGAGATTTTCTGGGCTTTGCAGGAAGTTGCTAGGTGATTGGTAAGTAAAATCATCTTGCTTAACTTGTCTATACTCTGGTTCGGATGGGGTAGGATGCCAGTGACATGAAGGTTTGCGTGTGAAGTTTTGATGTTATTTAGCATAGCTTCATACCTTTTCCATGTCGATTCCATCTGCGACACGTCTTTAGCTCCGACTTGTATTATAATTCGTTTAGATGAATGTATCCTTTTCTTTGCAATTATGCTTTCGACTTCGTAAATTTTAAAATCAGCTTGGCCGAGTATTTTTAGTTGAATTCTCCCTTTTCGCTGATTTGATTTGAAAGTGTTGACATTGTAATCACCAATCACAATAATTTCCTCTGTATTCTGGGAGTCCATTTCATCGGGCAATACATCGAATCGGTTACGTGTATTGGGTCGAAGTGGTGAGATTGTGGTCCAACGGGTGTTGCATTGTCACAGTGTGGCTGCCTCCTACTAACTACAGTTGAGTACAGTGCCTCGCTATCTTTGACTGAATTTTCTTTCGGTTTAATACAGTCTTTTGTCTCAGCGTTTAGAGCTGAAAGCTTCTTGGCGAATTCAGAGTCTGGGTGCAATTAGAGTTCTTTCATTTGATTTTGGGTGGCCTCGACTGTTTCTCTGACTGCTGCTAATTCATTGCTAATCAGATCTTTAAATTCTTGAAATTGTTTCAGCACGTTTTCCAATTTTAAATCAACAGCTATCAATCGGGTATCTGTGTTGACTGTCTCTGTTAGAGATAAGTCATTGGATGAGACTGTCTCTGTTTTGGGTAAGTCATCGTAGGCGTGACTGATTCGTTCTTTCAGTTGTTGGGTTTCCTCTGCCGCTTGATAAAAAAATACAGCGCAATGTCTTGCATTCCCCTTTTGCGGGACTGCTACGCAAAGTACTGGCAGAGCCAGAAGAACTTTGGCAATCCATTAGTTTGGACGCGTACGAGGAGGGGCAGATGCCACATTCTAGCTTAGCCTGAACCATCTTGGACTGTTAAAGAACAGACACAGACACTAGGCCGCATCCCCCAGAAAGGGGGGTGGCCGACGGCAAGGCGCACCTCACACCCTCATACGCTCACACTCACACAACTTAGCCCTTTTGTGCTAAAGGGTCCGACCGGTAGCCCCTCAACTTACACTCTGGGTCCCAAATGCACCGAGGAACCGTCGTCAGCAGCAGGGCCCGACAGTTTTCACTGGTTTACCCCCGCCGCGTCATAATGGCCGGGCCCCCCCCCCATCCACGACCATCAAATTTACCGTTGGGAATATTGGACCGTTAGCTTGAGTTATATTTCTTGTGATTTCTTGTAGACAGCAGATATGAATGCAATACTATAATTAGATGCGGGATGTGACGATTATGTCGACGATTCGAAAACGGAATTAAAACGGGAATAGTACAAATGAGAGTTGGATGCGCTTATCGTCGGATGAGCGTTAGCGCAAGGTTGCTTCCTATTGCGGGATTTGTGTTAAACGCAAAGTTAAACTAACTTGTAGCTGCTCCCATCTGCTTCTCAATAAAGGAATGATATCATGATTGTGGGCACCAACCTTGTATCAAACATGACCGGCGGGGCATCAAAAGATGACGAAAAAATAATTACAATTCAGTAAGTGGGGTGTTATGGAATCGTAGCACGATTCTAAGCTGCAAACTGTAAAGTGGTACAATACAATGATACTACCTGATGCAAGATACTTGTGGTTTTGATACAGAGAACCGGCCACAATTGACAATGTTGAAAATCATAATACCAGTAACATCTTAGAATACGGTTGAGGTGTAAGGGACGATCGGCTCTGACAACGGTTGTAGAGGCGCGGGGAAGGAGAGAGAGGCGTGAGGGCACCCTTAGAGAGAGAATAGCTTATACAGTTGCTCCTAGTTTTTAAGTCACAGAAATTTCCACTTGATTATGATTGATAAAATGTCACATAGACAAATAATTTTGTATAACCTGTTCTTATTTTTTTATTCTTATGGAACTGGAGTAATAACAGATGCAAAAACTCTATATATTCTTGTTGTTCAACTTTGGCAGTAGTGCTCCCGTTCATTGATTTGATTTTAATTTTAATTGATTTGATTTGATGTGATTTGATAATCGTCGGAGGCACGTTAGTGCAAGTTACATCTTATTGCGGGATAGATTTTAGGATATTGAGTTCATTTGAGATATTTTTTGGTACAAATTCCCCAATCAGTAAACTGACAACATAACATGGACATAATCTTTCTTGATCAAATGGTGGCTGCTTGGTTTATTGTTTCAGAGTTTAGTGCAATGAAACTGCCCACTCCAAATTTCCTCGGATTTTGTTACTGCAAGCCGGTTTCATTTTAAAATGCTGATTAATTGAATACCAATAACACATTAGAATACTGATAAAGACAGGCAGGTACACACGCACCGCTAAAATAAAGGGTAAACGGACCAGAGCTGCATCCTAACAGTGTGTCATTCTAACAGAAGCATCCCAACAGTGCGGGAATACGCTTTCAAATATAGTTGTACGATGACATCAACCAGTTGCATTTGAAGTGTTAAAAGTCAGTATACTAATAAATAACTGCTGAGGTGTTACGATTTTAGCTCCACGGTTGTGATAATCGGGTGCATCAAGGATGGAATGATGAAACATTGGTTTTATAATAGTTCTTTTTCATAAAGAAAAGTCACAAGTCAATGGGTTAACTCAATAGAGCACTGATATAAAGTGATAGTCATAACGGACACAGAGTACAATGTGCATATCAAAAAGAAAAGTGTTAAGTGTAAGACGAGCGTAGAGTAGAGTAGGAGGCCTGAGCCCGCAGGCTTCAGCGCAAGAGTGTGTGTGTACTGCGGCCGAGCGCAGGAGTGTCTCATGTGCCCTCGGTCGTTCGGGGCTGCGCCCTGAATCCTAAGGGAGGGCCTTGAGTAGGTGTTTGAAGAACTCTTTCAATCAGGAAACAACTCACATTTTTGGGACCATCTAAAGAGGCGGGCCTTCTAATACCCAGACCTCATTGGTAAATATACAACAAAATCCGTTGAGCGAAATACAGGCTCCTCCCATCTATTGTTTAACATATATGATACCC
>SDVV010026225.1:0-12293 GCA_016164225.1 Gammarus roeselii | reverse complement strand
ATATATATATATATATATATATATATATACATACATACATTCATAAATGTATATAATAATAACCAATGCAAGATTTATAATCATGAAAAAAGGGCAGAGAATAATAATAGAGCCCAGGAAATAAAAAAAAATAAAAATACTGTAACAAAGTGTTAATGATATATAAAACGAATAATCATCCATCCATCCATCCCAAGGCCTGGCAAGTATGACGGAGCCGCGATAAACAAGCAAAAACTGGCAACCTTTCCGTCGACACTGATCTCGGACCTCACTCCTGACCCAAAGTATGTGTTGTGGGGTCCTGGTCGGGCCTCTCAGCGTTAAAGGTATGGTACGTTTGTGAGTGCATGGGAGGAGCGCTAGGCGCGCTTTGCCGTCAGCTACCCCCTTGCTGGGGGATTTGGCCTGTCGTCTGTATCTCCCCACAGTGGGTCGAGCACTTTCTCATTACAATTTTTACCGCGTCGGTCAGTTGTCCAGCATCTTGACATTTACAACCGGTTGTGTCCCTCTCAACATCGAGTCCTTACCTTGGTTTGTGCCGTCGCCAGAGAGAGTCGGGGTCCTGAATCGGGGAGTTGTCGATGCGGAGACTGGAGGCCGTGGCAGGTAGCCCACCAGCAGGGGGTCGAACACTCCCCCGCACACCCCCACCTGGTAGCAACGGAAGGCGAGGCATGAACATTAGATCAGAAATGATTACAGAATGAATTTAGAACGTTCTAAAGGCAGAGTTCTTTAGCGCCGACAAAAGAGGAATAGCAAACATGAATCCCATACAATGATGCACCAAGTAGGGGCTAGTATGAGACTTTTACTAACAAATACACGCAATGCAAAGGCAATGAATTGTTAACAGATATATTCAAAATGTCACTGAGATTCTAGAAGTTAATTTGGTTCTTAGCAACTTGCTATTGATCTAGAACCACCAACCGAGTGTTGAAGTATCCACGGCGAGCAACGTGTTGCTAGTGCTGACAGCCGCTGCGCCGCTGATGTCGCTGCTGCAGGTGCTTCCTGACGTCGTGCGCCGGCGCCCTCCACTGATTGAGAGGAGGGGTCAGATGAAGGTGACGAGCACCAGACAGCACAGGGAGGTAGACTGAAGTTCAAATATAAGACAAGGTTAATGTTGAGTAAACGGGCCAGATTATTAGCAATGTATATTTAAACAGTATAACAATAGCACGATCATCTGCTTCGGAAAGTTGAATGAAAAACGTAAAATGTAATAGTGCATTCAAATGAGACAAAGCACACGACCGACAAACGAAAAATCCACCACCGCAAATGCATGCTACGTCCACAACCTGCCGCCCACGAGAGAGGGAGCCTAGAGTCAGGCGGGCCCACTCCATCATGAGGCCTTGCCTGCGGTTGCGGCGTCTGGGGCTCCGGCCTCAGCGAAAGCCCCTCAACCCACCCTGTTTCATATCCTTGCCGGTGGGGATTGCGCTGTGTGTGCCATCTCTGCGGTGTTGATGTGGACGCAGCCTGTGCGCTGCCCAGCCTTCGGGCCCACTGACACATACACTACATTGTTTTTCATGGACAAGGTAACAATTCCTATCATTTCTCCTCTACCAAACATTCCTGTTCCACATGAGGTTATCTCTGCACGCGTCTGGTTGATGCGTTGCAGTGTGGCTGATGGGCATGAACACGCTGCAAGTTTCAATGTTCTGGTGTCCACAATTAAAATTAGAGTGCAGAGGTGGCCATTTGTTTACTGCCACACAACCCATAAAATTAATTCAGATAGCAACAAAAACCTCTACCCCACCACTAAGCCAGCCACCCATTTCTCATCTCCCACCTCCCTTTGTCTCAACACGCGCGTGTCTGTGGGTATGGAGGGTTTCGGGCGGTGCGCTGTCGCGGTTTCCACTACCGCAGGTGGAAACCGGGGCTATGCAACAACAACAACAACAACAACGTCCACAACCTACCTCATGGTTCTGACTGCCGCCATGAGGTCGGCGACGTAGCTTTGATAGAGTGTGGAGCGCAGGTAGCCCGGCATGTACACGGCGTCCAGCACGTAGAGCACCACCCTCAGTGGCACGTCGAAGCAGGTGTACTCTGGTCCACTTTCCCTGCAAATATTACTCTCGATGCTGCAACGCAGGCTGTCACTGAAGCTGAGCCGTTGCGGCGCTTGCAGGGAGAAGTACTTGTCGTACACCACCATCGCGTCCACCTGGCTTTGAGGTTCGTTCAGAGGTTGGTCACTGGGAGAGGGACGCTGTGAGCTTGAGTTAGAAGGCAGGAAAGTTTGCCTCAAGGAGAGGGTGGGAGAAGAACGAGATTGCGTGCTGATCGACGGCGAACACGGCCGTGGTGAGGATTGTAATGACACCACAGTATGATGAGGTGATAATGTGTGAGGCGACATTGATGACGATCTAGATGACGTGCAACTCATAGGAGCATTGTTTTTGTTGTTAGCATGAGCCGGAAAGTTGAGAGGAGCGTCGTCTGAGGCTGATGGCGTCACCTCTTTGAGTTGGTTACGGAAATTTGTGGCTGCCATCCAGAACTCGAGCAGTGGCCGCCCTCCTCCTTCCTGCTCCATGTACTGAAGACAAAGGATGCAAGCAACCAAATAATGTTGGTGCTATGTCAAACAACGTAACTGTAGCCTACTTCTTACAGTCTGAACAATAAAACTCGTTTCCCATTGCCATTCACAGCTTATCATATACCTAGATAAGATGAAAAGTAGCAGAGAGGATTAGATTAGTGAGCGCAAGGGCCAACCACGTCTTTCTGGCGCCTCATCACTCTCCGAGTTTAATTTCTAGCAATGTAAGGGAACCTTCAACAAATAGTAAATTCCAAGACACATTGCGAATTAAAAGATTTACTTAGAATGCCAAGGCTTTTTAGCGCACTGGAGTCTAGCTGTCCTTCTGGGACTATGTTCAGAATGGAAGGCAGATGGAAAGAAGAACACAGTAACTTCAACTACCTTAGGTTTATCAAATTAGAAATGTAATTTGAAGCATCATAGAGAAGCAATGAATTTATTAAATCAATGTTCTACTTAGGAAACCACTTCAAAATACAAATACAGAAACAAAGGATTCACCTTTTTGTTTCCTTCAATGAACTCAACTAAGTGCAAGTGAACAAAATTTGTGGTGCATTGAGGGAATGCTTACCTCCATAAAGTATGGGAAAGCGAGATGCGAGTGTAGCACATCTGGCAGAGTAGTGGTGGAGTATGACAACAGGTCGAGTTGGTGGAGAAGGTGCAGCTCGCTAGACACAAACCCCGGCACCTCACTGAGAAGACAAATCAAGCTTTTATTGTCATGAGCTGGAAGGTGAATTGCAACATTATTTAGAGGCAGACACAACATAATTCAAATTAGCTACATTGATTGTTCATCAAAACATATATTGCCAAACAAATTGATTATCATAAAAGAACATTGTACTAATTTACACTTTTCACAACTGAAGTGGTTTCCTACAGCAAGTAGATGCCACCTACAGAGTCTCATTTAGTTTTAGATCTATCCAAAATTGTGACAGCTATCACTAAACATGTTGGCAACATCACTGGAATGTTGATAACATTCTATTCATGTGTAGCTAATCAATTTTCAAAACAATGCATTGCTTGCATTCTTTCCCATTAATTTACATTCAATCTCTTCTACTACCCTGACCAACTAACTTCAATTACCCTCAAAAAAATATTCTGAATTTCTTGTATGTCTTTCAACTAGACCCTTTTTATTGTTCTCTCATTAGCTACTAATTATTACGAGTGCCAGCACAAACCTCTGCAGAGCAGCCAGGGCCTCCTCCTGAGCCTCTGTGAAACAGTTCAGGTCAAACTGAACATGTATCTTGCCAACCCTCTCAATGATCCTTCTTTTTGTTGACTCACTGAGAGGACAGTAGAAGTGTGAATCCACAGCAATGTAACGTTCAAATATCCTCCATACTTCCTTGATAAGGTGCTGCAAGGTTACATTACCACAGTCGTGAGTCACAGCATCTTTGGAACTATCAGTAGCTGATTCCCATTTGGAATTGATTTTTTTCTTTTTTCCTGAGCTATGGTTGAATGAACTTGTAGATTGAGCATTCAGATTAGGATAGGACTTATTAAATGAAGTCACCTCCTTTCGACAGTTAAGCTGCATAGATGGATCAGAAGTTCTCTCAATATTATTTTCAAATTTGGTAGAAGTACTTTCACTGTTGTTTTGATGACCAGCATTATTATCAGTTACTGCAAGTCTAACAATATCTTGGGGAGAAGCACTAGAAATAAAATCTCCAAACTCACTATCTTCATTATCTTGTTTCATAGGTTTGGGCAAATCATCTTCTGCATTACAATAATAATTTACTTTCATAGTAGATGACAAACAGGAAGCATTATCTACTCTGGCAGTAGATCCATCACAATGAGCATTAATGTTAGAACTACAATTTGGCTGAGTATCACAGACTAACCTATTATTATCATTAAGGCAATCCTCCGCTAGGCGGTTCCCTAGTCTAATGGCAGCAACACACTGATCACACGTCTTGCTGCCAGTATCACAGTAGCACTTATCAGTTTTGGAATTCAAAGCACTGTTCCTCCCAGAAATAGCACAGCTATGTATGCTGATGTTATTAACCAGGTCAGGCAACTGTTGTCTGCTCCTCCTGGCATCAGAGCTGTTAAACATGCTTGGATTAAAATTAGAACACTCTGTCTCATGGACACTAGTTTTGATGAATGCAGAGGAACCATCAGCAGCATCTTCCAGGCACTCTGTGCTCTTATCTCCACAGTGAACATCATTGACAGAAACTCCCAAGCACTCATTATTCTCATCTCCGCAGTGAATGTCAGCAGCAGCAGCTGCTTCTTGCGGCCGCTCTTGGGGGCAGGAGCTCCGAAGGCTGGTCACATCTAGCCAGAAAGCTGCAAGAGCCTGCTTTTCGCTACCTTCCAGATATCGAAGGAAATAGCGCCGGGTTTTGGGGTTAGCCAGTATCTGTTGCAGAGTTGTGACATATTGGGGGGTGGCCAACAGAAGGTCAGTCACCTCATCACCTAAAGCAGAAAGAACATGAGGTAAGTAACAGTTGGAAGAGCCACTGAGCACATTACCCAAAACAAACTGAATACTTATGAGCTACAGGGGGAAACATGATAGTGTTAAATGACCAGGGGAGAACAAACCTAAACATTACCTAAAGCAAACCAAATAGAAAGAGGAAGATAAGCAAAAGTTAGGAAAAAGATAGTAGGGAAGAGTCATTTGCCTGGTCACCTAAGACAATGAACAGAAGGGGATACTGAACAGGCACAACAACAAAACAGCCTCAAATTTGGAGGATCAAAATCATGAAGATAAATTGTTCACATGCACTGTGATAGATGATTTAGATATCTATCAGATGATAGTCAGTAGCATGATAGGTAGCTACCTATCTAGATATTGTATCACAACAGCATTTGAAACTATCAATATTTAAATATCAATTGATTGATATGACAATTAATGCCTTGATCTTGATCAAGGCAGAGGAGTTTGGCCTTATGTTTTCTTAGTTTGCTGTGAAAAGCCTCAGACTCACTACAAAGTTAGTTGAGATCCCATCCTAACAGCAACACAAAAACAGTGAGCAAACACAAATTCCCATTTGCTGCTGGATGGATCAGTCAAAAATATAAACACACACTGCCAATTAGAACGTTACGTATACAAAATTCAAATATGCATCTTATAGCTACATAATAACTCTATAAGAACATTTGAATAAAGGAAGAGCTTCTAAGTTTATGCAATCACAATTGCCTTGTTCATTGGTCGTGTCAAATCTTCGGCATTCCTAGCTCACCCTTACACTGGCAATGTTGAAACAATAATTTTTAGGGTCACAAAAATGAGCTCATTTTGAGCACGACTGATGAACTTGACCTGTTGCATTTTCAACCCTAAACAAGTTTGCCATAAGGCAACAAGCTTTTCAAGTTTGGTGACACATGTAGCTATGTAAAAAACTTGAGGCAAAACCCCTCAGAGAGTAACAACCTGGCAATTTGGCTATGTGCATAAAGCTGTGCCAAATTACAGACAGCTGACTCCCAATAAAACGTACAGTAGCTAATGCTAGTCTGCCTTCATCAGTCCTACAGGCTACTTCAGAGGGTGAATACATTACCAAGACAAATGACATGAAACTATGATAATAAAACAAGAAAAAAATGAAGCAAGATGCTTCATTGGTGAACAATCATAGTTGTTTGGTATGCTAGTTAATAGTTAGAAGAAGCTTCTATTCAAACTTACTGATTGCTGGAAAGAAAAAATTCTCAATGCCTGCAGGTATGAGCCTTTTCCCATGGTGGTCAGCAGAAACTGGATTAGTATATCTTTGGTTGTCTGAGGGATTGTTGTTCAGAACATTCTGCTTCTGCTGTACTTGTTGAATGTTATTTGCTTGAGTGAGTTTGATGGGGCGTTTGTTCTCCTTCGATCCATCTTTTCCCTCGCCTTGAGAAAGAAACAAAAGTCTTCATGATAAAGGGAATCAGTGTGAAGCACATATTTAAAATATAGCTAAATTGCCACCATATTGATATTCATGCATGCAAACATGCCAAATTTCATTCCATAATTCAATTGCTTGACGGATCAGAAATAATGATGACGTGTTTCTATTTCAGAATTATTTTTAAATGATTTCACAAATGAATTGAGATCAAGGGCAGCAACTCCCTCCACTTTTGATGGTGAAATTAACATAGCAGAAGGCTTTTCACATGTTTGATTTAGCTGAAGCCTGAAAGTGGAAACCAAGTGTGTTTGGGAAGCACTGAAGCTGATATCAGATTCAAATATAAAATGAACGGATTTGTTATTCGAATGCAATATCTAAGGTAATTGCTGCTCTCATTTGTAGTAAGTTTGCACCTTCAAGGGATGGTAATTTGTGGCAGTTTTCTCTCAACACAATTATGTATGTATGAATATTAACAAATTTAAAGACAGTTAATATTATCATTTAAATGGCATGATTATCTGTCAAGATCAGTCATTTGAAACAAATGAAGCCTCTACAATAAAGACAAACTGCCACCTCAGCCACACAGTTGTATGAACATTGCAGAAATTTTCTTAGTAGCTAATGATAGGAAAACCTAACAAAGGTATTTCCAAAGAAAAGAGATGCTTCCAAAAGGTGTTGAATTAGCTTAACCAAACATTTCAAAGTTTCATACCACAAAATTTAGAGTCCAATGATTTCAAGGGTGGTCTAGAAACAAAGAGTGAAAGAACTAGTCCTTAAGCTGACAAAGTGTTAATACAACACTTTGTTGACTGATATATTGGAAACAATATAACACTTATATTACATCCAATTGTTGAGGTTACAATTTGGCGCATTCATTTGGAACACATGTGCATCCTTTTATGTTATAGAAGGCCACCTATTTGAAAGAAATATAGATGAGTTTGTGTGTGGATTTGAATATCTCAAAACCCAGGTGATTGTAAGCCAAGCTATTGATACCAGATTTAGAACCATGAAATGAAATACAGTTAATTCTCTCTCCATAAATAAACAAAAAAGATGTGCGTACAATAATAAAAACTGACCAACATGCCAGCTACATCATGGAGCCTGTTTTAAATTAGCAAAGTATACAGATATCTCAAGATCAAACCTTTCTGGGCAACATGTTTTGATAAGCAAATTTCTACATTTTGCAGAATATTTTGGTAATGAGTTTAAAAGATATACCTGGTAACCTAAATAGTCTCCAGGCATATATACACCAATAAGAAAAGAATCATTCTAAATTTGTTTCCAATATTTGTAAACAAAGGCAGGACTAGTATTGGCAATTCAAAATAGGTTGTCGCAATTATAAAAATGGTATTTTGAAGTTTAGTAGTGTTGCCAAGATCTGAGCATGAACTTCCATTTTCAGCAATCTGGGAAACTCAACAACAATCTCCTAACTTTTACTATTATGTTTTAAGCAATGTCTGGAGACCAAAATATAGTTCAAGTACTTGAACAGATTACAAAAATTCTGGAAATCAGAGAGCAAAAAACAGAACCTTATTATAATTTAGAGAGCAATCCCCAGCTAATCTCTCAAGTTCTGATTGCCTTTGTCTGAAACCATGAAATCAAAGCAAATAATTTCTATACAGAGGCACGTAGGTACTTTATACAGGCCTTCCAACATTTTCGAACAGTTTTCCCCGAGTTGGAGCCTTGCTAAGTTAGCGTATAGCTTTCAGGTAGTTAGTTAGTTTGGATTCAAAAGCCATCAATAACCTGATTCATGAACAAATTGCTTACGTAGTTTACGCCAAATTTGCGACATCTATTAACCGTACAACTAGGATAAAGGAGACGAATATGAAATCAAACTAAATTATTGACCGTTACTCCGAAACTTTGAGAACAATAACAAACAGTGATAAACGAAAGTATAAATGATCATATAAAAATATAGATTCCTCCATAATAGAATAAAAATCCTGACTTTGTTGAGTTTGTGACGTTTTTTTTGTAGTTAACGATTTACGTCGATAAAACAAATTTGTCGTTCATGAGACCGCATTTACCTTCAATCAATCAGCCGGAACCCAGTAGAGTGATTGAATAATAACTGCTCAAAATCAAATAAGCGTAATGCACTCACCAAGCAAGCAACAATTCAATTTTGTAAATACGGTGTAACGAGTAAATAAACAATCCCTCAGCTATTATTCAAGTGTAGACATGTAAAATTTGAAAATGATTGGTGAGCAGGAACGCCATGATGAGTTTTAACCCGCGTCATTGAATGTTTGCAGCACTTATCAATTTTTTTTTGACAAACGTTGAACAAAAAATTCAGGAGTGTGTTTTGATATCCTACAAAATGACAAACGGGATGTTCGGAGCCTCTTGGTCCTGCGTCCGCTACTCAGCTGCGCTCAATATGAAGAAAAAACGCATCAGGCTCCTACCAGCGTGCCAGGCAGGGTACCTCCGAGCCGAGCGTTACCCTTTAGTCATTATATTTTTCCGACATGGCATACGTTGTGTCATTAAAACCTTCTCGTTTTCAGTTGGGTATAGCTATCATTTTATGTATAACGTTCCTTCCTATAAGATCTTGATGTTCTCTGCCGGTTGTTTGGAATTTTGTTTGCAATACGCTGAGATTAAATCGGAGTACTTGCATGTCCTTGCAACAACTCAAAATTCGAAGGTTTCAACTGGATAGCTAGCTCAAGAGCGCCTGCGGGGAACTGAATCAATGCTTATCCCTACAACAATCGGCCCTACTACAGCTGCTCTACTACTCCCGCCCTACCACAATTGCCATACTGTGTTATTCCTTACTACAAATGTCCTCCGATTTACCTACCTGAATAATATCACTTCCACAGGTTTATGTTGCTCTTAAAAATCATGTCGTTAAGCTATATTTC
Source organism: Gammarus roeselii (assembly GCA_016164225.1). Taxonomy (NCBI): domain Eukaryota; kingdom Metazoa; phylum Arthropoda; class Malacostraca; order Amphipoda; family Gammaridae; genus Gammarus; species Gammarus roeselii. The sequence goes on along the minus strand of SDVV010026225.1, from coordinate 2,826 downwards.
TATGGTATGCCTATGTACGCTCATTCATACAATTCATGTCCCATGCCAATGTGTGCTCAACAAGCAGCATTAAGCTATACATTCTATGTGCTCACTTATGCTATTCCTTCTGTAAAAAGCCACAGCACATTATGCCAGCGTGGCACGTGCACTATCTCAAGCCACCGGTTAGGCCCATTGTGTATTTGAACATATCCGCCTTGACTCTCCCGAGGCCAGCTCAATGTTCCCTGTCCAGATCAAGTTTTCTCTGCCGCCAAAAGAGAAAACAAGCCAGGCATGACGCAGCATTTCTCAACTCAGGCGTCCAAGAATGTTCGTTCAAGCAAGGTACCAATTTATTGGTACCTATGATTTATTCAATCATAGGTACCAATTTATTTTTATCACAATTAAAATTTGATTTTCTATTGATTGAATTCAAACGTTATCAGTATTATTGTTTCAACTTCAAAAACTCATTCATTAAGCAACCTGATCCGTCTGATTTCCATCCGTCCAATTTCAGTCCGTCCGATTCCAGTCCGTCCGATTTCAACTAATCAAAGCATTTGTACGAAACTCAAGATGCATTCACCGTGCTCATGTCATCATCCTGCCCCCCCCCACCCTTCAACCACAATGGAAGACGTTAGTCACGAACAGGAATGGACTCGGTCATTTCCGACTCTCTGCACTCGCACATCCTCTACCATCACAAAGGCCAACGTCTTCAGGTTCAGCGATCAACCCAACACCGCAGGGAGCAGCCCTCAATGCGCTACTCGATTGGACCTCCCGTAACAACTCAATATGATCGCTCAGCTCAGGACACCATCAACAATCGCTACCATTAATTTGCAAGCCTCACATATAGGACGATACTAGCCTCCGTGTGTCATGCGGAGCGAGCCGCAACCTTCATCAGCCACGTTCGTCTGCGTCGGTCATCATAACTATCTCGGCCATGTGTGCCCTGCGGTCGAGTATGAATTACTGTTGTAAAGACTTGCCAAGTCAGAGAACAGAACAACTATCCAGCGTTGTCTCGTCAGAGGTTTTTTTGTAATTTCATCCAACAAGCTATCAGCGTTTTCTCTTTCTCACTTGTCGCAATATTGTAGTGGCCAATCGTCCTGCTATTGTCCCTATTATTATCTTGTCCTTATATAATTACCGCACTGTTTCTCTCTACTACAAATGTCTTCTATTCCCACTGCTGTTACAATATATATTTATTTCATGTATAACTCTAAAATATTTATTTAGCTATTTTAATATGTGTTTCACGTCAATCTATGCTCATGTATGCTCATTTAGGTCTCATGTCTATGTGTGTTCATCAAACAATTTTGTAGAGGACATGCAGTTGTCCCTATAAATTGGTATTAACTAACTTCAGCGCATATTGCTTTAGAGTCCGTCTCCAAAGAGACCGCACCATTGTAGACTAACATTGTTGGAAAACCAAATGCAGAAGCCTAATAAAATGAATTTAAAACTAGCATAGGGGTAAGCCCAAAAGAAGGTTGGCAACACTGCCAAGGGTAGTCGTTCACAACACGAAGCCGTTGGAATGCGGGTAAGCACAAATATTGTTATATTTGAAGATATAAATAAAAGTTCAGCGAGTAGGAGTAAAGAGTGCAGTGCAAAGTGTGTTCACAACAGAACATCAAATGTTAAAATGTAAACTTCACTGTTTAAAAAGTTTTATATTTCCGCCTCAACATGGCTAGGCGTTAGAAATCAAAGACTACAAAACGTGGCAGTAAGAAGTTACACTCAAGCGTATAATTTGAGCCACTCACACAAGATGATGAGCTACCAACAGGGTTGACTATATCCCCAAGGGTCAATATTGCCATAAATATCATGTTTATGGGGATCACGTGGCAGAATTTTAGGGTTTGACCTTAATGATATTGACCCAAGGAGGTGGAATTACGAGAGAATTCATTTGTAAATTTAGTTTATTGGTGAGATCTGATATAATGCAATTCAAATTGTAGCACCACATGAAAGATTTAAATTGACATTTTAATGTAAAAAAGCACGACAGTGCAAGTGTTGATTTATTACTTTAAATAACCTATTAGATAAATATAGTCGCAACTAAACATAATGGGCGCAAGAATATAATCGTAATGCGTTAAATAAATAAATAAAATAGTATAGTCTCCTGCCATAATGGTTAGGTGTTCGTGTCGCTCTGGCTCAGGACAGGAGAGGCGACAAGGACTTTGTCGCCGTGGTAAGCCTGACGGACAAAAAGAGAACAAAATGAACACTATACTTAAAGTTGTTTTAGAACTTGTAGATTGCCTTAAAAAACTAAACTCAGGTAATAAACATTTTGTGGTTCACCAGTAGGTGTTTTGATAAAGGAATAATAAGTGAATATAATTAATTCACGGTTATTCAAAAAGTTAATTAATGAGCTTCTGTGAGCGGTAAGAATTAAATGTGCTTTCTGTTGCAGGGCACACAAGGATATATATCTGACTCCAATTTATGTTATCCTTTTCTATTCAGCGGTTGGGTGAATGTTCCAGCACCAATACATAATCAAGGACATTAAGAGGCAAGGTAGCTTTAGGTGATTAAATATGTTCCCAAACTGATCTTGTTAAGTAGTCCCAGGATAATATAGAAGGGGAAAGAAGAAATATAGGTTAAGATATAGACGGCATAAGATCTTGGTGTCCCGGTTCAAGACTTCAAGGTTGATCCAATTGGGGGAAATTATTGTCCCAGTTCAAGACTTCAGGTTGGGCCAGAATTTTTGTTCAATCTTGCCTGAAGACGGTTGACCTCAGTAGCAGGGCATGAAAGGCTGCACACAGA
>SDVV010026224.1:0-12293 GCA_016164225.1 Gammarus roeselii | reverse complement strand
AGCTCCAATAATAAGGGATAAGTGATTTACGATATCAGAGATGACCTTAAATGCGTGAATTAATATGTACTGGCGATGACAACATTTACATAAGAATGGTTTTATTATCTCTCCACCTCCCCGGCTGGTTTTATTATCTCCCCACCTTCTCGGCTAGTTATATTATCTCCCCACCTCCCCGGCTGGTTTCATTATCTCTCCACCTCCCCGGCTGGTTTTATTATCTCCCCGGCCGTTCTAGGGAATGAAAGGAGGCTTGTAGGGCAGGTTTTGTAAATGTTACGGAAGTGATGTCAAGGTGAAATATTATCAAAATCTCGAATAATTTTAGAAAAATTATAGCTAATTGATAACCGAAACAATCTCGTAAATTGAGTGTTTATTTAGACTACCATCTGAATTAATTATATTCACATATGAACGCTGGGAGTCGGGCCTTATAAATGTTTCAAAATTTTCCAAATTATACGAATATTATTGTGTGTGTGTGTAAACTGAATTTTTTTACAGAATGTGAGCTGGGCTGGTTCTAACTGCCACGGTTAGTTCTTTGTGACACAAATTTGAGACTGTCTGAAGAGCTCGTGCTTTCGAATGATGAGGGTTTTCGTAGGTGCCGATGTCAATAATTTTGTGATACTTTTATAAAATTCTATTTACTTCCGGAGAGTGCAGCAAATGCTGTAAATGTTATCAAGCTCAGAATGAATGCACTTAACTACGTCGTTGAAGTCAGTTTCAGGACTGTCTGAGTCACCTGCAGAACAATCAAACAGCAGTTGTTTTGCCTTAGAGGAGCCAGGGAAGCCATGGAGTGAGCACGAAATATCTGTCAGCAGTTGTCTTTGATGAGAGAAAACAAACGTCAAGCTAAGTAAGTGGTCAGTAATTAACTAGTCAAGAACTCCGACCCGAACAAGGCCTTGAAAGATGATTCAGCTGTGGTCTATAAGATTGCCTCCATTACTGATGATGAGGGTGGGCCTGAGTACCAATGGGACATACAACTTGACCGCACTCAACCGACCAACAATTACTCCAATACACAATGTTCTAATAGTTCAATATTTACGTCACCGAAAATAAAAACTGTATCGGCAGGACTGAAACAGATCAGCACGTCATGAACGATGAAAGGAGCCAAACTCGACCAATTTGTCAGGGTTAGGAGGGTGGTAAACTGCCGCAATTTTCACGTCTTCACGGAGTAAGCCTAACGAATATAGGCAGCACTGGTTAGTTCAGAAATTGTACGGCCATCGAGACTCTTTAGAACGTGAACAGAAACTCATCCACACCGCCCATCAGATCTAAACGAATGAAAACTTTGGTAACCATTAATGACATAAGATTACGTCGGGTAGAACAAAGTGTCCGAGACGATAATGATATCCAAAGATTAGAGAATTTGTCGTAGTTCCTATTAAACGATTGAATGATAAGGCAAAAGAACAATAGATCGCTGGAATTCTACTTGAATTCTCAGCTGAGAGAAAACATCTTTTTTCTATCTCGATTCTCTCAATAAAAAGCTTTCTCTGTAACGTGGTAAGAGGCATAGTGTTGGCAAAGCGCTTCTGCTTTTTATTCGAATGAATCTTGATGAGGAAACATTACTGAGACGTATTAGAGAAAGAATCTAGATAACCTTCGTCAAAAGTTGTTTTCGACGGATTTTGACCAATGCGTCTTTCCACATTACTCGGGAATTACGAAACTTTCAAGTTTCCCGATTTTTTGGGTTTTTACCAAACATGGTTGCTCGGTCAAAGTTGTCGTTTAGATACAAAATGACGGTCGGAGCACCCGGCGGACGAAGCCGGCTGACCCCCCCCCCCCTTCCCCTATATTATAATTATATATGGGAGGTCTACCTTATCTCGGCATTCCTGAGGGCTGGTAAAAGTGTCTACCAGTAAGGAATCCTTTTTAAGATGGCAGGGAGAGGAGGAGGCCCCTATGGCTCTTACTACATTACAGAGAAATAGCTTTTTATTGAGAGAATCAAGATAACAAAAGTTATATTCTCATTCATTTCGTAATAGCCATAGTATTAGCATAGAAATTATCATCATGTAGCGCAAGCTGGCCCATGCCAGAAGAGCACAGAAAGTGGGTGGATCGGCTGCATAAGTAATGACAACACGATTGTATAAGTGGTGGTAATGACTGTAATTATGGGCAAATACAAGTATTGCTCAGTGCCAACCACATCAAAAATACTAGCTCCTAGCGGCAAACGGATATGCAGGCCTTGAGTTTGAGCGCCCAAATAATATGTATGTGTAGCTAGGCAAAAACAAATATTGCGTAGTGCCTACGGCAGTAAAAATACTCGCTCATAGCTGAAAAATAATATCCAGGTCGTAGGTATGACCAACTCAATTGTCATCACCTAATCAATGCAGATTGCCCTCCAGTATGAGAGCGGGTGAACCGTCAGGTTGTGGCTTTATAAAGCTAAATGTACTAGTATTCAAAATGTGCGCAATAGCTTCTATGGTAACATCGTAGTACCGTGAGTAGGATAAAGTAAATTCCTACTAAATAATCCGACGTAATCCATAACCTGAAGTCTTAGCGTTGAGTGCCTCCTAACGATATGGTGAGATTATGATACACATACTCTATAATACTTGGAGGAGTTTCTGTCATTCGCTGATGCAATGTCATAAAGCTTTGAAGCGAGAAGCACTATCTACCTTGTTCCTAAAGAGACGCGAGGTTGGTTAGGCTTTTCCACTGTAAATAAGTACTTGTGCACGAATACGTGGGGCGACTTCCAGAACGCCTTGGATATGTTGTCTTGAAGTGGGACCCCACACGTTCAAGCGAGAGATACGGCATACTTTCTTACATTGTGAGCTTTAGTGAAGGCATCCGGTGTAGCCTCATTGATGAGCGAGCAGATGTAATGACCCACCGATGACGCTCTGAGTGGTTTGTCTGAAGTAGGATGGCTGAACAAAAAGTCATTGTTCGACGGACATCGGGCTACGGAGGATTTGAGTGCAGTCATGGGGCACAGGCCGTGTGCCCAGCCATCCTAGAGCAGTGAGGGGATAGAGATGAGCGGTGGCGTGTGGGTGAGGGTCTGGTTTTTGTACAGGAACTTGTCACCGGTCAGTATGGGCGCGCATGGAGGGTTCTTAGAGAAATGTAACCCAGTGCGTAACATGACTGCAGTCTCAGAGACCCTGTTTTCTGCTGCTTGAGGGACGAGAAACAGAGTCTTCTGAAAGAACGCCAATACTGACGTCGTCTGAGTATCGAAGCGAGGAGAGGCGAGCATGTCAAGAACCGGCTCCGGCTTCCACTGCAGCACGAAACGTCTATGCGGTGGATTTTTGTGAAACTGGGCCCTTACCAGTTCCTTAAATATAGTTTCTTGGGTCGTGACGCCAAACCCACGAAAGAGAGGCAAATGAAGCGCATTCCTGTAAACCAAGACTGTACGAGGATTGAGCTGCTTCTGCTTGCCGGCATAGTGCAGGAACGTCAAGAGGGTGGACTGGTTTCTGGACTGCACCCTCGTAGCGCGGAGTCACGCTTGGAAACGAGTCCAGACGCCTTGGTATTGGCGTTGTGTGGACTGCCTGTACGTGTTGATCAGGGTGTCCGCAAGCAATCTATTGTATTTGATCGTGAGCATAGTTTTTAAAAATTGAATGCGAGACAATGCGAGTAGGGTCGTGATGTTAGAGGAACCTCCATGCCTTCGACGCACTGGGACACGTCGAGAGCGAGCGAAATTTCGCGAAAGGACGCGATGACCTTTTGCCACCACAGTGGGTTGGGGTGATTAAGTACCACGAGGACGCCGCCGTAGCGGTACGTCTCTAGCTTGTGGAGCACCTGGGGGATCAGGTCGAAAGGAGGGAACAGGTATATTTCCCTCCACTGATTCCAATCGCATTGGAGAGAATCCGCTAAAGCTGCTCGTGGGTGATGAAACGGAGCTGCAAATAGTGGGCGCTTGTGGTTTCTCGGATGCGCGAAGAGATTTATTTGCTTGGTCTCGCGCAGGGTTGAGAGGCGGGCGAAGCACTGAGGGGTCAGCGTCCACTCCGTTTCTACTGGTAGGAGGCGTGAGAGCTGATCGGCCCAGACGTTCTGCGATCCGGGGAGGTAGTTCGCGAGAAGAGAGAGGTGACGGCGCTGGAGGTTGTTAAGGAGCTGTGCTCCAAATTTCTGCAACGCCGGGGCCTTGCTGGAGCCCAAGTGATTTACCATGGCTACCGCCGCCATTTTGTCTGACAACGCGCGGACTGTAGTGTTGTGCCAATGAGTTCGTGCCCGCAGCGTTTGTACGATGGCCAGCGATTCCTTCGATGTGATATGAAGAGTGCGTTCCAATGACGACCAGCGGCCGCACAACTGCTGGTCGCTGCTGCACACTGACCCCCACGCATAGTCCGATGCGTGCGTAGAGAGGTGGAGGCATTACGAACGGGACGTGGGAGTGGAGAAAGGCCTCCCTGCTCAAGTGCTGTATGGCGTGGCGGTAGGGATTATTGAGAGGGCTGGGCTTGTTGGGTAGACGCAGGGATCGTGCTGCTTGCGCCACCTCGTTGAAGAAGTGGTGAGCATGACGTAGGTAAGGTGTGAGGAAATTTGAAAGGCCGAGGAAACTCTGATGCTGTTGAAGCGAGAGAGATCCGAAGGAAAGTATCTTCGTGGCCATGTCCCTGCAGCGGCCGATGTGTTGTGAGGTTAGGGCGATGGACCCGGCCTCTCCATAGAGTGTTACCCCCAGGAAGTCGATCGGCTGGGTGGGTTCCAGAATAGACTTCCCCAGGTGGACGTGGAATCCTAGCCTGAGGAGATGGTCGCAGACCGTCTGGGGGTTGCGCCGGCATTGATGTATTGTCGGTGCCTAAAGCAGCCAGTCGTCGATATAGAAGGCCGCATCTATCCATTTCTGATAGAGCAAGCGAAGGGGTAGCTTCGCGATTGTTGTAAAGATTTTTGGTCCTAGGTTGAGTCCGAAAGGGACGGCCGAGAAAAAGTACAGTTGGCTTCCTAGTTTGAAGGTTTGGAATTTTTGGAACCTGGTAAGAATTGAGACGTACGGGAAAGCGTCCTTGATGTGCAACTTGGTGAACCAGAGAGGGTCCTTCAGCACTGCTCGTATTCGTTGCGGGTTGGACATTCGGAATGTCGTTACCGGGATGCATTTGTTGAGTTTAGTGCGGTCGATCACTAGGTGATCCCCTCCCGAGGCCTTGGGGACCGCAAAGATGCGAGATACGAAAGTTGTCTTGGCACCGTCTTGACTATGCCTTTGCGTAGGAAATCTAACACGGCGGGTTTGAGAACGTCCTCTTGTTGTCGGTGGGAAACAGTGTAATCGAGCGGAGGGGGTCGTGGCGTCCATATCCAGGAGAGGTCTTTGGAAAGGATGCGCTTGACCAAAAACGTGACCTCGCTCCAATGAGCCAGGCGGCTCCTGGTGGTCGCCGGAAGAGCGTCAGAACTTGCGGAAGGGTGGGCGGTCCCGGTTTCCGTAAGTCACCTGCGAGCTTCGAGCGGGAGGGGGAGGGTCGTTTGTTTATTGAGGTTTCCCGACTTCCTCCGCGACCTCCCCTCCTTTGAACATATTGATTGTACCCCCGGGGCAGTGAGGGAGTTTGACCCTGAACTTGTTTGTGAGGTACTGGCACCCCTCCACCTTCCTTGGTGTTGCCTGGCACCGTACGGGAACCTAGGGCGAACCCTGGACGGTGCTGGTCGACCGTGAAAGGAGCTCCTCGCAATCCCACCTTGGCCACGAAAGGGATTCTCTGCGATACTTTTCTGTTATTGGCTGAGATTTCAGAGTCACCGGCGGTGCAAGGACTACGGAACCCAAAGTGGAGGAGCCCAAAAAGGAAAGGACCTCTGTCCTGCTTCGACTAATGTCGCACCGCCTGGAATGCGACTAATGTCGCACCGTCTGTGAATAGTTGAGGTTCGAATACCAAACCCTCTGAGAGGGCAGTCCAAACGGATTCCGGAGCCAGCTTGTCCAGCGTCTGAAGTCGAATCTTGTATCGCTACTGAGCTGCTTCGATCAGGGATCCCGACTATAGTTGGTGTATGGAGCCTGTGGAGAGCTTTGACAGACAATGCAATGACTGTGTGGTAACTCACGTGTCATCGTCAGGACGAAATTTCGGATGCGCGCAAGAATCCTTGTCAGTGATGCGCTGAGGATATAGCCGTGCAGATTCTGGGCTACCTGAGTGCGCAACTGGAAATTCTTGGCCCGTACCTCTGTAGAAATGTGATGGAAAGGGAAAGTGATCTTACCCTTAGTGGCCTCGGAGTGAGCCATTGGGGAGAGGATAGGTGCATTCGCGAATTCCATCATCGAACTGACTATGGGGCCGTGTGCTGTCGGTGCAAAATGCGCATTTGACCAAGCGTCGAGGTTCTTTGGTGCTGAACTGGTACGCAGAACGTCATTGATCAGTGTGAGGAGTTTGAGTAGTGCGTTTGGGATACGTTCCAGAACGAACAAACCGTCATCTCTGATGGTCATCCCCAGATTGGGCGGGCTGCTCGACCGCAAAGACACTCTTAAGAAGCTAGAGAGGTAGCTTCTTATGAGCCACTGGCAGCAGAAAATGAGTGGACATCCGGTCAAGTAGCTGAACAGTGGTGCTTGTCAGGTCCACCGGGGAGAAAATTAAGTTAGGGCCTCTCTCTTGAACCTTGATTAGATTATCAGGTAGCTTTGTGGTGTAGACCTCATAGTCGCAGCTCACCAACCCCTCCGTGCACGTCGCGCTTAGGGGAGGTACATACCACCTCTCTTCCGAGGGAGGGGGAGGAGCGAGGGGCTGGGCTGCGTCATTTTGGAACTCCACTGTATGTCCATGGGAACCGTCCGGAAGCGTGTGTCCATGGGAGGGTACTGACTAGAACGGCCTGGTGCCGTGAACGGGGTCTGTCAGCCACCGGTTGTTGCTTATCCCCGGCTTCCACCTGCGGTAGTGGAAACCGCACCGCCCGAAACCCTCGATACCCACAGACACGCGAGTGCTGAGACAAAGGGAAGTGGGAGACGAGAAATGTGTGGTCGGCTTAGTGGTGGGGTAGTGTTTTTGTTGCTCTCTGAATTAACTTTGTGGGTTGTGTGGCAGTTAACGAATGGCCACCCTTGCGGTAGATTTTTAATTGAGGACGACAGAACAATGAAACTTGCAGCGTGTTCATGTCCCTCAGCCACACTGCAATGCACCAACCAGACGCGTGCAGGGAAAACCTCATGTGGAACAGGAATGTTTTGTAAGGGAGAAATGATCGAGATTGTTCACTTGTCCATGAAAAACAATACAGTGTATATGTCGTGACTCTGGTGTCATAGAAGTGTTGATGGGCTTGAAGGCTAGGCAGCGCATAGGCTGCGCCCACATCAACACCGCAGAAAAGGCGCACAAGGCGAAATCCCCACCGGCGAGGATATGAAACATTGTGGGTTGAGGGACTTTCGCTGGGGCCGGAGCCCCAGACGTTGCCACCGTAGGCGAGGCATCTTGATGGAGTTGGCCCGCCTAACTCATGTTGGCTCCCTCGTCGACCTGCGGTAGAGGTGTGCGTGGTGAGTCAGGATGAGGAGAGCGAGCTGTCGTGCGCGGCGAGTGGTGGAAGGAGGGGGACATGGGGAAGTCTGGGAGTGTTCTTCCCCTAAGTGTGCCACCTCTCTCCTCCTCCTCGCCCTGATTGTGATAGGGTTCTTCCTCGTATTCGTCATTGCCTTCCCATCCTTCTTCCTTTCCTTCCAGATCCTTAAACTTAGCTTCCATTCGTTGGAAAGGGACTCGAGTCGAGCCTCGAATCTGACCTCTAGGGAACCGAGCTCCAAGAGCCCCTTCTCAAGTTTCATGGCTATAGACAAGCTTGGGGGTGCAGGCGTCGGGGCTACTTCGGCAGGGGGCGGGGTTGGATGGGTGGCGAGCGGCTCATATCGGTGGCTTAGCGGCTACGCGGGCGACAATCCTGTCCGTGCCCGCTTGTGGGCCGAAGCTGATACATGAGCTGGCTCAGTTATCTTTGTAGCGGTGATGGATGACTCCGCAACGTGGGGCGAGGGCATGAGGGGGAACAGTGTCCTGAGTGACGCAGCGGCTCCCTCGTCCGATGCGGTCCGCATGGACACGGAGAACAGGCCTGGATACCAAGGGGTGTATTCCCGCTGAGAGAGGGACCCCTCCTGTTTGGGTGGTAGTATATCCAGCGTGCTGTCCTCCTGTACGAGGAAGTGCGTTCCCAGATTACCAGAGTTGGCTTGCTCCCTGTCGAGCATCTGTAAATCGGAAGTCGAGGGTTCGGCAGGTACGTCGGGACTAGGGGCTCGTACGAGAGCTGTTTGTGTGAGCAAGACTAGTCCTGCTAGAGCCCCTGGACGTTTGGGAGGAAAGACTACCTGTGCCGCCTTCTGCCTTACTTTCCTCCTTTGCATTTTTTTTTTCTGATTAGCGAGGTGGGTTGAGTTGCGGACCCGGAATGGTAAGGAGGCGTGAGCCACGATGCAAAAATGTCTTTTTGTCCGATGTGACGTCACTTGTGTATCTCCGTCTCATTGCCCGATATCTGTTTTGGAAAGCCTCGAAGGTCGCACTGCCTGGGGTCGCTTTCATGGCAGATAAGCAGATGTCTCACTCTGCTGGCCTATACACGTGTCCTGCAGAGCAGCTGGAGTGTCTTAGGCAAGTGGCATGTAGGTCATCTTTTGGCAGAGGATAGGCTCGTTGGGAGCAGGTGTTTCGGGGATCCGATGGGTTCTTAGTTTCAGGAGCCGTCCTGTGGCTCTTGAGCGCTCGCCCGACGCAGAGAGAATTCTAGACATCGTTTCTGAATCAATGGAGGGAGAAGTATAAGTCGGATGTTATGATCCCAATAAAAGCCAGAGCCCTTACCCTATCACTCTGTCATTCGGAAAATAGAAATAATCAGTATGTTACTAATTATTAGGATGCGAGACAAAATTGCACAAGAACAAACAGTGTATTTCATTAGTTCCCTAAAGGGCGAAGAGGCATAGGCATGCAATGTTGGCGCGGAAACTGTTGGCGCGGAAACTGTTAGCGTTGGATTTCCGTATCCTGCATTGCTAGCGTCCGTAAGGGCGCTGGGTCATCTCAGGTGTTTTGACTCTTCATGTCCATCGACAGTCGAATGTCGTTTGACAATCAGATGTCCGTCAACATTTTTATGTCCGTTGACAAGTGATGTCTTTTGACAATTAATGTCCTTCAACATTTTATGTCCTTCAACCAATGATGTCCTTACACAATTGATGTCTCTCGACATTTTATGTCCTTTGTCAAATGATGTCTTTCGACAATTAATGTCCTTCAACATTTTATGCCCTTCGACATTTTATGTCATTTGACACGTGATGTCTATTGACAATTAATGTCCGTTGATATTTTATGTCTTTCAACAAATTATGTCATCCAACATGTGATGTCCTTTGACATAGGATGTCCTTTGACGTGTGACGTCTTTCGACAATTAATGTCCTTCAAAATTTGATGTCCTTCAACATTTTATGTCCTTAAATACATCATGTCCTTCGACAAATGGTGTAATTAGAAAAATAATGTCTCATGACAAATAATGCCTTTCAACAATTGATGTCTTTCGACGATTAGTGTCCTTCAACATTTTGTTCCCTGACATTTGATGTCTTTTTACAAGTGATGTCTTCGACAATTAATGTCCTTGACATTTTATGTCCTTCAACATTTCATAACAAATGATGTCCTTCGACAAATAATGTTTTCGGACAATTGATGTCTTTCAACAGTTTATGTCCTTCACCAAGTGGCGTCTTTCGAAAATTAAGGTCCTGTGACCTTTTATGTCCTTGGACAAATGAGGTCTTTTCGACAATTGTTGTCTGATGACATGTTGATGTCTTTCGACAATTAATGTCCTCGGGGACGAGGCAGGGCATACTGAGACGGCAAATTCAGTACGTTTACGTAATTGCTGACCCCATTTGGGGCTCTGTAGAGGCAGTGGGTCACTAGTCCACTGCCCCGATGGCCGCTGCGTGCTGAATCTTACCTATCTTATAGGTGCTGGGACCCTGTGGGGTCCAGTAAGTCAGAAGAATGCTGAAATCAGGGGCTCTGTGACCCGTCTGCCTCTGTCATGCAGTTGCGCCTGAATGAATGCCAATGTCGAGTAGACCTCCCTTATATTGAGTAAGGGAAGTGGGGGGGGGGTTGTTGTTGTCCAGCCGGCTCCACCCGCCGGGCGCTCCGATCGCTATTTTGTATCTAAACGACAACTATGACCGAACAACATGTTGATCAAAACCTAAAAAATCTGAAAACTTGAAAGCTTAGAAATTCCCAAATAATGTTGGAAGACACATAGGTCTAAATCTGTCAGAAACTACTCACGATGAAAGTTATCAAGATTTTCTCTCCAATACGTCTCTGTAATGTTTCCTCATCAAGATTCATTCGAATATAAAGCAGAAGCGCTGTGGTAACACTAGAGCTCTTACGAAATGGAAGAGAAATAGTGGTATAATTTTCGCCGTCTATTTCTACAGCATCGCGTAATTGGGCACCTTAGTCATCAAGATTTTGAATTAGTTGAGGATCATACATCACTGTACTGACTCATGGTCGGCAAGAGAAAGAACGAAACTTATCTCACACTCTCTCTTAACAACTCTATTAACAGTCGTTGCACACCGGTCTTGAATCTTCGGTATTTTTTATTTTATTTTTTGTAGTTGGTGTTAGGCCTTTTGTTCGTGGCGACTTTGTTTCTTTGAGGGCGATTTCCATATCACAAATAGTGTGCATCTTTTCCATTCTTTTTCTAGTGTTCCTTGCTGTCAGTGTTCACTGGTAAGCTGACGCGCATGGTTGTGCTGGCCTTACCTCTGAGGCATGCGTCCCTTTTTACGGGCCGCTGCTCTTGAGAGCGCTGCAAAGATGAGATAGGTGCACGGGGGTTGGTTAGGTATACTTGTGATGTACTGTCCAAGTGGTTTAATTTGCTATCCATTGCCTTTATCGTACACCCAAATCTGTGCTATGCCTTTCCCTCCTTCCGCCTCTCACTCCTCGCTCTCCTCCGAAGGTGTGCATCATGCAAGTGTCCCCCATGGAGCTGCTGGCGTACGTGTTCAGCGCTGGACAGCGGATCAAATTGGACGCGGCCCAGCAGGTGAGAGCGGCTGATGTTGAAACTCGCTTCCACTGATTTGGTCATTGTTTGCTCTAATGCTGTCACTCTGTTGTCGTCACATTGCTATCGTACGGAATCCGTCTTTTATCCTCACAGGTGCGCGGTGTTCACTGCACACAGGACAACGTCCTCGTCTGGAACGCCGCTAACATGTCTGTCTTCCAGCTGAGTGCGGATGTCTCAGCCTTCAGCAAGACAGGTCAGTGATGAGTGTCAGCAGCCCTGGGGTGCCGTGATTTGTGGGGGCGAGCGAAATTATGCTCAGACATGAAACCTTTCTGGTAAATATAACTTGTCGCTGACTTGATACAGCACCAGTTGCTGGTTTGGCGTACGGTGCCTGAAAGACATCGACTCCAGCCTAAAGGACATCGACTAATGTAATTGAATCCGATCATGAGGCAAATATCACTGCGTCGACTACACAAACCAGATTTTTTATTTTGTATTGCAACGCTTTTGTACCAACTTGTTGCATGGTGGATTGACAATACTAATAATACTATTTTTATTGCGTTTTCTTTTGATCAAACAGTAGACGAAACGTGTACTAATATTGAACAACGGTTACCTACGGTCACGTCACAGAAAAGTCATACTGTAGGTATGTTGTGTAAATGAACTGAATTCCCTTTGCAACGGTTTACAATAAGTAGTATATTTTTTTATTGATTTTATACTCGCTATGAGGGCCTACATAGGCAATACAAGTACATTGCACTATTCTCCGTACTCTTCCCTACACACTGAATGGGCTATTCTGATGTAGTACTGTTGTGTTTGGATACAGCAAGTTGACGCTTTCATCACCCCATTGCGGTATATATTTTTTTCGTTATTCGCTACCATGAGATTAGGATGCTGCCTTATATCTTGACTAACATTTGCTTTAGCGTGATGTACTTCATCGTCTTTATGTACATGTCTGGTTGGCGCTGGTTGAACAATGCGACTCTTCGTGTGCTGTCACTGGGGCGGCACTGCAGGCCCTGTTTTTATTTATTCATTATAAGTTTGTACTCTATGGAGCTGAGGCTTGGGGGGTGAGAGCAGAGGAGAGAAGAAGGTTGAATGTTTTCGAGATGAAGTGT
>SDVV010026223.1:0-12293 GCA_016164225.1 Gammarus roeselii | reverse complement strand
AGCGTGCGTCTGTTATTGCTAAAACTTTCACTTTTTTCTAACGTTGAAAGCGTTGTTTTGTTTTTTCCTCGCACACTTAGGCGTGCGAGCCTGCTTTAATCAATGATCGTCGAGCCCTACGGGGGAGCCTATTATGACTCACGTTGAGGCTCTGGTGGAAATGGGGATCAAATCAAATCAAATCAAGTTCCATGTTTGGGTTTTGGCAACATCTCAAACGACGCCATTATCTTGCGTATGATAATGTTAAAAATTAGCGAAAAAAAAACAAGTTCTAAGGATACAAAGTGCGGATTGATAGAACATAATAAACCGGACCTGGCTTACCAGAATAACGAAATAGAAAGTGATCAACATGGTGCGAGCGGAAAAAAAAGTGCGGTGCCACTAACACTCAAACGTAGTATGTATGAAGATTGGGTGAAAATGGCTAAACCGAAATAGGGGGAGGAGACCAAAACCTTAGACAAAATGGAAAATACAGAAAATATGGGTAGTGATATCAAGAAAACCGGTGCGTTTTGCCACATTTCAAATCGAATATCTTAACGTGCTCGTTAACGAACTTCCACTTCCGCTCCGGCGTTACAAACTTTCACTACAATACTATTTTAAGACTAGAAGTCTAATCAACAACCCAGCAATCAGTCACATCACCAACATATCCGATAAGCGCCTTTCTGTGGCTAAAAATAATATGTGCCCACCGTTTTCCCTACGTGTGAACAACCTGCTGACCTCGCTAAACATCAATCGCAAAGCTATTAAGCCTTCATTTTTCTACCGAATACCTTAAACTAACACACCAACATGGATCATCAACCCACCACCGGTCAACCTAGACCTGAAAATGTACCCTAAAGCAACTACTCCAACCAACACGTACCGGCAGGAATTCCTGAGACTACTCGAAGAAGAATATTTAGAGCACCGTCACATATACACTGACGGCTCCAAAACCGCGGACGGAGTGGGAGCCGCCGCTGTGTGCGGAGACACCCCACTCCCGGCCACCCTCCCACAAGAGGCCTCCGTATTCTCTGCGGAGCTCCGCGCACTCGAACTAGCCATCTCAATTGCAAAAACACATCGCTTCCCCCAATACGTCGTATTCTCAGACAGTCTGAGTGTCCTCACCCAGCTCAAAAAACTGCGCTGTGAACATCCAGTTCTTCGTAACACGCAGCACGATCTCTTTGTGATGTCCGAGACGGGTCTTGTAGTGGAAACCAACTTGCGGACTCGCTTGCTAAACTGGCATCTACCCACCAAGAACAGTTTTTCGCAATACATTACCGGGACTGGTTCCCTATCATCAACTTCCATATAACATCCCGATGGGATGAAATGTGGCAACAGAGTGGACAAAAAATGCTTCCAGTCAAACCCTCAGTCGGAGAATAGGAAACAAAGTTCACCAACAGAAAAGACCAAGTGTACATCAACCGCTTGTGCACGGGACACACGTGGATAACTCACAACCACCTGATGGATGTCGACATGGGACCAAACGCGCCACCTTGCCCCTGTTGCCACCAAGTGGTGATCAGCATGAAACACTTACTGATGGATTGCAACGCACTCGCGGCAGCCCGACGAGTGTTCCTAAATCCCACGTGCAACCTAAAAAGCCTACTCACAGACCCAGCCAACTGTAAAAAGCTTATCGCTTTCGGAAAACACACCGGACTATACGAAGCTGTCTAAACCCCAAACACCTGTGCAAATGAGGTGGCCTCTCCACCCTACTACGCACAGAAAAAATAACACATTTTACGAAGATACGCATTAACTCTTTACTCTCTCGTACGCGCTAGTACGCGAACATGCCACAGTTGAAATATGTACCGACTTCATCTTGACATGACTAATATTTTCGCACGCGAGGAAGTGCGAACTTACCTGAATCAACGTCGGTCGCGCCCTACGGGAAGCCTATTCTGACTCACGTTGAGGCTCTGGTGGAAATGAGGCCCAAATCAAATCAAGAAAACCTTATGTGAAAAAAAAGTTGAGAAGAACCGAAATATCAAATGGGTTAATAAAACGGTATCAAGCATGAGAAGTGTAAAATTGTACAATAAAATCAATTGTATATCTGACTTTGCTTCAAAATTGTTGGAAATGAAACATGAAGAGAGAATCATGTGTCAAACGTCTGAGTGCTTGGAGAATTATGTACATTTTGGAAATTGCGGGAAGAGACTGAATGGGAATGTCGGCGCCAGTAAGAAAAAACTTTAAACATTTCGATGTCATAAACATGTAACTATTCATAGAAAATTATCGTCGAGAAAAAGCTCACTGAAATCTAGAAACAAAGTTTTTGTTACAAAGATGGATTTTGATGTGATGCAAACAATACTCCCAGATGTATCCGTCTATCTAAAATTATACCAAGGAGAGTAGTCTAGAACCCAATAGAAAAGAGAAAAAAATACACCCAGATGATAAATCCTACACCAATATGATGAGCTGACACCTCCGGATGAGGAATAATGGTTATCATTGAAAAAGAAGCCATCGACTGCCTCTGATACCGCCGATAAAGATAAGACCAGAGAGGGAGAACGAAGTCATTACTCATGTATTGTACAATTGCTCCTAGCGTTTTTCTGAGTGAACGTTATGTTCTCGTATAAATGATAAGCCTATGTATTTCATAATAGAAAGTGTGTTATATACCTAATATAAACAATTTGTAGTTATGCAACATGACTTGCATTGAATTGCCATACAATGCCTCTTGCGTTGCATTGAAAATGCGAAAGATATTATGCAGTTGTCCGGTCAGGACAATTGGACCTCGCAACAATTTTAATCTTAAATCTTTGAGAATGGTGTCTATGTTGATGTTCCTATGGAATTGTGGCAAGTTTTTCGTCACCTACATTGACATTCGTAAATCCGTCATATTGTTTCTTATTTCAGCATCACCACCCTCATTTAGATTTTTAATATGCTCTTCAACAACACTCATACTGACGCTTTCAAATAATCTGGTCGCTAATTTTCGAGTGGCATTGTTTGTATGTTTGGGATATCCTTGTTGTCGGTTCTGTTCTTTGTTGTTGAGGGTAGGTTGGAGTAGGGGAGAGCGAACAGAACCAAGGGAAAGAAATTTAGATCGGTGATTGAAGAGAGGCATGGCTGAGGATGGCTGAACCATGCTAGAGGAAGGAATGGATGGAGAGGGGATAATACATGGGAGGGATTAGCGGGATGGATCGAGTTGGAGTTTGGGCTGAGGTTAGAGAATGGTAGCGAAAGTGGGAGCTAGAGGAAAGAACGGATGGAGGGGGATAATATATGGGAGGGATTAGCGGAATATGTAGAATCGGAGTATTGGCTGAGGTAAGGAAATGGTAGCGAAAGAGGTGGATTGGGGCTGTGCTGCAAGCTTGGTTAGATGAATTTGTGTGAACAATGTAGAGTGGAGGAGGCGGGGGGTAGGAAAAAGAATGAGGAGGCGCTGAGGGAAGGCTATTGCTGCGACCGTGTTGAAAATGCGTTGCTTGGTACTTATTGTGTGGGGATGATAAGGAGTCTCTGATTGGTGATTCTGAATTTGAATTTTTGTTTGAGGGTGACGAGAGTGCGCTAGGATGTGACTTGCCTGCGAGTAGATGTCCTTTGCTGACGGTGATAGGGTGATAATACGAGATGATGGCCGTATGATTGAGGGAAGTAGAGGAAGGGAGGATACCAGAGTAATGATTGCTTGCTTTCGACATTGTTATAGTATAGGAATGGCAATTCCTCAACCCTCTGAGGAACGTAATGTGCTACCGTGTTGGAGAATTTGACAATTCCACTATTGTTTAGACTAGCATTCTCTGAATGAAACAATCGTTCGTCGGGGGCACCATTGAATCCGTCTCTTAGTTTGTCTGTTGTGATAACTTATAGGCTCAAAGAGTGGCAAAGACTCATGAAGCGGCGCCTCTGTTCCATTGTTTTCAGATTGAGTGGTTCTGTCATGTTTATCTTAGCATTTAGTTTTTCATTAGATTGTGGTGATTATTTTGACTACTACTTCATTTTCGACGTAGTCCGTGAGCACAATAATGTAATTTTTGAATGGATTTACGCTTCCAATTATTTTAGACAGAGCACCTTAGTCCCTTAGACAGAGCCTTATACAGAGCCTTGTAGCCGGGGCGTTAGAATCTTGCTACCGTATCCCCCCCCCGCGTGTTGTAGAAGGCGACTAAAAGGGCACCTCGTAGCCGGGAGTAGAATCGTGCTACCGTAACCCCTGCGTGTCGTAAAAGGCGATTAAAAGGGGCGAAGCGGAGCGGCTAGGAATTCCGTTCTCTGTAAAATCTTTCCTAAAAGACGAGCAGGGGAAGGAGAGGCTTACGCCTCACTGAACCCTATTGTTAGGGTCGCTGAATGTGCGTGGCTGTAGAACGAATGATGTAAAGAGAAGGGAGATTGGTGAGATGTTTGTGAGGAGGAAGTTGGATGTGTTGGCGCTGAGTGAGACAAAATTGAAAGGTAAGGGAGAATGTGAGTTTGGTGTCGTAAGCGGAAGAAAGTCTGGTGTGGAGGAAGGTTGGGCACGAGAAGGGGTGGTTTTGATATTGAGTGATCAGTTGGCCAGGAGCGTTACCAAGTGGAAAGAGGGGTCCTCAAGATTGATGTGGGTGAAAGTTAAGTTAGGCGTACAAAGATGGGTATTTGTGAGTGCTTACGGATCTGGCAGCGAGTGGAGTGAAGAGGAGAGGGAGCAATTCTGGACTGACCTGAGTGAGTGTATTGAGAGCTTTGAAGGTCATTTCAATGAAGTTGTTCGAGGTGACCTTAATTCGAGAGTTGGAGAGGTAGTGGTGAAGAATGTGATATGAAAGTATGGCGTTCCCGGTAGAAATGACAGTGGAGAAGACCTGATAGGTCTGGGTATGGATCAGGAGTTGGTGGTCGGGAGCAGTTTGTTCATGAAGCGAGATATCCACAAGTACACATGGGTAAGGATGGCCCATGGTGCAGTGGTGGAGAGAGCACTGATGGGTTTTGTGCTGATATCGAGGAGAGTGGTGGGGAGGCTGTTGGATGTGCGGGTGTTGAGAGGGGAGGGTGGAGGAGTGTCTGACCATCTGCTGGCGGAAGGCAGATCAAGAGTGGAGCAGAAGTGGAAGGGCAACACACGAGTGGGAGGAGGAAGAGAGGTAGTGAAAGTGAGTGGACTGAATGTGAGAAGTAGAGCCGAGGAATTCCAGCAGGCGTTGTATAACAACGTGAGAGAACAGGACCTGAGAGATGTGGAAGAAAAATGGGAGGTGTTAAGGGACGCGTTGCTGAGATGTGCGAAGAAGGTGTGTGATGCGCGCCGTGTGAGCGGGTGCAGAAGGAAAGGTTGCGAGTTGTGGAACGAGGAGCTCAAACTGGCGGTGGCACGGAAAAGAGGAGCGTTTGAGGAGTGGTTGCAGGTGAAGTCGGTGGGGGCTTATGAAAGCTACAATGATAGGAGGAGCGAGATGAAGCGGGTGGTGAGGAAAGCCAAAAAGAACGCTGATTCCCGGTGGGGCAGATGGTTGTGCCAGAAATTTGAGGAGAACAAAAAGATGTTCTGGAGAAAGTGGTGAAAGATGAAAGTGGCCAGTTGTTGTTGGAAAGTGGTGATGTACGGAAGAGATGGGCCGAGTACTTTGATGAGTTATTGAATGTCGAGGGTGACACAGAGAGGCTAACATTGTTGCTGTGGGTGGTGGTACTCGGATGCCAGTTTTGGGAGGAAGACTTGTGGCGGACATAACCAGCGAAGAGGCGCAGGAGGCGGTGGAAAGCCCCTCGTTTGGGTGGCGTTGCGACCGAGTGCCTGAAGAAGGGTGGTGTAACGATTGTCGAATGGTTGGTGAGGTTACTGAACTTGTGTTTTGTGGCAGGTGTGGTACCGATTGAGTGGTGCAGTGTCTGCATTGTTCCGCTACGTAAGGGCAAACGAGATAAAAATGAATGCTGCAACTCGAGAAGTATCAGTCTGTTATGTGTGGTAGGGAAGTTGTACCGGGAGATTACTGATCAAAAGGATTAGAGACTATACGGACTGCGCAATTGGAGAGGAACAGTGTTGCTTTGGGAGTGTTAGAGGGTGTGCCGATCAGATTTTTGCAGTGAAGCAGGTCTATGAGAAGTACCTTGCCAAAGGAAACGATGTGTTCTGGGCCTTCATGGATCTGGAGAGGCATATGACCGGATTGACAGGGAAGCGCTGTGGAGGGTGTTGCGTTTGTTTGGAGTGGGCGGACATCTGTTGAAAGCGGTGCAGAGTTTCTATGTTGACAGCGGAGCATGAGTCAGAGTGGGGAGCGAGGTGAGTGATTGGTTCACAGTCAGAGTGGGTCCTGAGACAAGGCTGCGTGATGTCTCTCTGACTGTTCAACCTCTTTATGGGTGGAGTGGTCAGGGAGGCGAACGTGAGTGTGCTGGGTCGTGGCTCGGAACTGTTGGAAGCGAATGGGCGGAGTTGGCTGTTGAGCCAGTTGCTATTTGCTGATGATACGGCCCTAGTTGCGGATTCAGAGGAGAAGCTACGTAGGCTAATGTCTGAGGTTGGTAGAGTGTGTAAGAGGAGGAAGCTTCGAGTGAACGTGGGTAAGAGTAAAGTAATGAGATGCTCGATGACTGTCGATGCGAGCAAAATTAGTGTCACCCTAAATGGAGAGCTCTTGGAGGAAGTTCAGTGTTTTAAGTATCTGGGCTCTCATATGGAGATAACTGAACTAGTGGAAACTGAAGTGAAGGCGCGAGTGACGGAGGGGTGTAAAGTGTTAGGTGCACTGAAGACTGTAATGAGCTGTGGGACGTTGGGGATGGAAGCAAAGAGAGGGCTGTATGAGGGTGTTGTTGTCCCAACTGTGCTCTACATTGCTGAGTCTTGGGTGAGAGCAGAGGAGAGAAGGAGGTTGAATATTTTCGAGATGAAATGTATGAGGAGCATGACTGGAGTAACGCTGAGACCGGATCACCAACGACATGGTTCGAATCAGATCAGGGATGGTGAAGACGTGGAGGACAGAGTGGATTAGCGTGTTCCGAGATGATTCGGGCACATGGAGAGGGTGAATGAGGGGAGATTGGTGAAAAGGGCGATGAATGCGGAGGCGATTGTTCGCAGGCCTAGAGGTAGACCGAAGTTTGGGTGGGTGGATGGTGTAAAGCAGGCGTTAGGAAAGAGAGATATGAATGTGGAGGCGGCTAGAGAGCGTGCAATGGACAGGCGTGAGTGGAGAATGGTTGTGAATGGTTGATTTTGACGCTGCTCTGATGTGCTTTCCCGCCCTTGGCATCCCACTGTCGGAATGGTCGCGGGTGGGGGTTGGGGCCCGGCTATCATTACGCGGCGGGGGTAAACCAGTGAAAACTGTCAGGCCCTGCCGCTGACAACGAATCCTCGAACTGCACTCGTGACCCAGATTGTATGCTGCGGGGCTACCAGTGGGACCTTTTAGCACAAAAGGGCTAAGTTTTGTGAGCGTATGAGGGTGTGAGGTGCGCCTTGCCGTCGGCCACCCCCCTTTCTGGGGGATGCGGCCTAGTGTCTGTATCTGTACCTTAGTCATTAATATTCATCTTTTCAAAAGTTCATCTATCTGAAAGGTCAGACGTAAGCACATTTTTCATGAGGATATCACCAATGAGTATTGTCTTAGAGGTCTTGGTATTTCTTTTGATCCGGTGCTGGTGCTTGATGCTTCACAGTGAGCTGGTTTTGCTGTTGCGGAATTTTCTATTTTGGTTCGATTAAATGCTCTATATCGGAGGAATAAATTGGAGTTATGGAATTGGTTTCAGAGGTACAACTGGTGGGAGATGGAGAGCTCAGCATCGTTGGGTGGGTATTTGCCACCGAATGAGCAACCCTTTGAGAGAGGGTTGGCTCCTCTTTATCGCGTTTTGGGGCACATGCTCAGGCCAGCGGAGTGTGTGGGCAATGCGGCAGCTCTATATTTATTGGCTTGCTGATTCTGGTGCATTTTTGACTTTTGCATGATGTGCAATCTGTTATTCATGACACATGCGCATTTCTTGCATGTTCCACTATAACACATGCAGCAGGATTTGCTTCTGTGGGCAGTGTGGCTGTGGGGCGACATGTCTTTAATTCAGAGTTAAATCTCAGTGCAGTGGACTACTTAGAGGGTTTGTTTTAGGAGGGGCTTAGGGACCGTCTTATTAGCTTATAATTTTAGGGCTCTGTGTTAAGATGAGGACTCGTGCCCTTATATTGTGCAGAATCGTGTGTGGGTATTGCCTATCGTTCAAACACATTGAAATCTTTATTCAATCGTTCTATGTTCAATCGTTCAAAAACATTGCAAATTTTTGTCCAATCTATTTTACCACCTTATTCCAATTTGCTTTTAATTGTATGCCAACATTACAAACTCTCTGTAATAAGAAAAAAAATTAATTCAGAAAGAGGCAGTGACAAATGATAAACTAGTAATTTTAATAAATGTTGACTAAGCCTATGCAAAGCTGTTTGACATAAACAGGTACAAGATATTTCTCTTGTTGGAAGGAAATTGCTCAAATGAATTAAGTTTCAGGTTATAAAAATTTGTTTAAATTATCCAACATTTTGTTAATATTTAGAAATAATCAGACATGAGGGACTAATATTTTAGCTAAAAATTATATGTTGACTGGACAAAAAAAGATTTGTCATGGCGTAAACCTGAAAATTCGGAAAGAAATACTCTCATAATCTTTTATCCTAACAGGAAATTTTTGAGTTGTCGTTCACTTTACCATATGTTCCTCAGAGCCTCTCATTTGCGCAGGTTGATGAAACATTGGCAGAAACGATATAATAATCTCTTCTAGTGTATGAAGTACCTGATTGTGAATTTGCAGTCCATAAAGTCGACAGGCTTATACTGCGGTGCAATTTACTCGAGGAACCGGAAAGAGTCCTAAGCTTAACACGGAAGGAGAGGCAGTGGAGAAGAGGGCGGTGGTAGAGAGCATCATCAGCTACTCATGACCGTGGGATGGTGAGAGGTGCGCACATGTGTACACATTAGTCGGAGCCGCGCACAACTCCGATGTTTCAGATAAGGTTTGGCCAAAACGGCAGCTGAAATGTAATGTTGACTGCACTCGTGACCCAGAGTGTACGTTGCGGGGGTACCGGCTGGACTCTTTAGCACTAAAGGGCTAAGTTGTGTGAGTGTGAGCGTATGTGGGTGTGAGGTGCGCCTTGCCGTTGGCCATCCCCCTTTCTGAGGGATCCTGCCTAGTGTTTGTATCTATACCTTTCCCTAATCACTTCTTTTTAATGCTCAAGTGCAGGCAACTCTGCTCTCTCAATAATTCTCGACGTTATAGTGAAGTTGCTCGTACAACAACAACGAAGAACGTCCACAGGCAAGGCTTGTAGTGTATAACCCACGGCGTATAATTCGAACAAAGAACGGCTATTCCAAACATTATTCGCATCGGCAAACACCAAGTGACGTTGAACTATCCGCATTTAAATTTCGCCAAACTAGTAATTTAC
The DNA here is from genome assembly GCA_016164225.1 of Gammarus roeselii. Lineage (NCBI taxonomy): Eukaryota > Metazoa > Arthropoda > Malacostraca > Amphipoda > Gammaridae > Gammarus > Gammarus roeselii. The sequence continues at coordinate 2,785 of SDVV010026223.1, read as the reverse complement.
ACTTCTAGCTACACCCCTACATCTGACCTGAGCGTTTTTTGCAGCTGGCATGACAGAAGATCACTGAGTTATCGAGATTTACCTAGCATCATGGATCAAACCACGAAATCCTCGCATACCAAATTACCTTCTAAAGAACTTACGCACCACAATACATCATAATTCCCCGTGAACAATGAAAAAATAAAATTTACAGAGTTGCGACATTATCTGCGATGTTCAATAAATGTCTCCAACGCTGCTGGAGATCCGCTGGCGAACACAGAAAACAAGGAATGCAAAGGCTTTCAATCTAAGTGTCATCATTGTTTATGTCTCCACGAGGTAGGCTGCCGTGACTGTCCAGAAGACATCGTCTGAAAAGAAATTGATGCAATACCAAAGAACTGCAAAATTACGCTAAAACGAGCCGTTCTAATCAGTCATGACAAAAATTCAACTCTCCTTAACCGCTCCGCCGAAGAGGGTAGTTAAATCTACATAGGCAACACAACTTACTAACAAGACCTCAACACCCGTCCCTTAGCAGCGATTCTTATCGCACACAGCCTAATGATCTTAGTGACCTTAACTCTGACCCCATCGTTGCCCAGGTGGACTCGACGAGGGAAGCTGCCCTCTCAGCAGTCTCCCTCGCAAACACAACGAGCCCCACTAGTATCATTAAACCAGCCTCGGGCCATTAGGTCATTAGCACACAGCCTAATGACCTAGTGGCATTAACTCTGACCCCTTCTTTGCCCAGGTGGACTCGGCGAGGGAAGCTGCCCTCTCAGCAGCCTCCCTCGCAGACACAACGAGCCTCACTAGTACCGAAGCGAAAAACGAAAGACGTCGAAATTTCCGATGACTACCTCGAGGTCGTCATCTGATTTCTGTCACTGTTCAGGGAAAATTGAGTTTGAATACACCATTGTGAACTCTTTTATGAAGTACAAGAGAGCGCCTTCAGGGAGGTGGTTGATCGTAATGATGTGCCCCTTGTTCGGCCTAGGCGAAATTTCACAGAAATGGTTTATTCCATACTGTAGTTCGAGGATGGAAAATGCTGTCTTTTTATTTTTTTATTTTGTGATAGTAAAGTCAATATGCTCGCTTTCTCTTAAGGTCCTTTCTTGTTGTAAAGCACTCGTGTGGTTTGTTGTTTGAGACATCTGGTTAAAAGTCTGTGCATGTTTGTTCACGATTTCTACATACGTGCAGCAAATGGTACCTGCCCCTGAAAGAACGTGGATTGATGCACTGAGCGTCCCTGGATACGTTTGATTATTTTCCCACACCGCAAGACCCTGAAAGACCTTCTACCGCGTTTTATCCACCAGTTTCTGCAGAATCGCACCTCTATGGTCATGGTCGGTGACACTCAGTAGCCATCTTATCTGCAGGAAATGGGCGTTCCTCGGAGGAGCTTCCGCAGAGTCCCTTTTCATTTACCTGAAAGCGATCACGAAACAGACATCCTCCCTCATGTCGGAAGACTGCTCTATTCATCATACCTGTTCGACTTACAAGTGAGTTATAGACACCCTATTCTTGTAACAATTCAACTTGAACTCCAGCAGTGATTAATCTTATGCGGGAACTGGTCTTCCTGAAACTGAATGCGGTTTTCGCCCTCTAATACTGAAGGCATGCATTTTAATCACGACCCCGGACTATACCTAAAGCCAGCCTTTACAATACCCGGCACAAATCTGGTGTACGAGAACCCGTTTCTGGGTCTTATGAGGGGACCCTAAACTCACGTGGCAACTTTTTTTGCAGCCCTAATGACTCGCTGTCGAAGGTCAATGGGATTTATACTCTAGGTAACATCCTTGAAACTAGGTGCCGTTCAGGACACCGGTATGATGTAGCACAGAATATCAATTCCCCTACGCATTGACTATAAAGCCGTCGTTTACGATTCAGCAGCGAAAACCAGCCTCGGGCCTCTCTCGATCATTAAACCAGCCTCGGGCCTCTCTCAATAATTGAACCAGCCTCGGACCTCTCTCAATAATTGAACCAGCCTCGGACCTCTCGATCATTAAACCAGCCATGGGCCTCTCTAAATAATTGAACCAGCCTCGGACTTCTCTCGATCATTAAACCAGCCTCGGGCCTCTCTCAATAATTGAACCAGCCTCGGACTTCTCTCGATCATTAAACCAGCCTCGGGCCTCTCTCAATAATTGAACCAGCCTCGGACTTCTCTCGATCATAAAACCAGCCTCAGGCCTCTCTCGATCATTAAACCAGCCTCGGACCTCTCTCAATAATTGAACCAGCCTCGGACCTGTCTCGATCATTAAACCAGCCTCGGACCTGTCTCGATCATTAAACCAGCCTCGGACCTCTCTCGATCATTAAACCAGCCTCGGGCCTCTCTCGAGCATTAAACCAGCCTCGGACCTGTCTCGATCATTAAACCAGCCTCGGACCTCTCTCGATCATTAAACCAGCCTCGGACCTCTCTCAATAATTGAACCAGCCTCGGACTTCTCTCAATCATTAAACCAGCCTTGGGCCTCTCTCGAGCATTAAACCAGCCTCGGACCTGTCTCGATCATTAAACCAGCCTCGGACCTCTCTCGATCATTAAACCAGCCTCGGACCTCTCTCAATAATTGAACCAGCCTCGGACTTCTCTCAATCATTAAACCAGCCTTGGGCCTCTCTCGAGCATTAAACCAGCCTCGGACCTGTCTCGATCATTAAACCAGCCTCGGACCTCTCTCGATCATTAAACCAGCCTCGGACCTCTCTCAATAATTGAACCAGCCTCGGACTTCTCTCAATCATT
>SDVV010026222.1:0-12294 GCA_016164225.1 Gammarus roeselii | reverse complement strand
TATGAGGACCATTTTTTTAGTACCACGAAGATAAAATAATGAATATATTCAACCTCGCGCTATGATTGGACACTTTAGAAAACTAAGGAGACGATTTCTGAACTGAGTTGAGTTCATGGATTGATTCCGTCACACTCCCCTCGCTCGAAGCATCGGGAGGGAGATGAGGATGCTTGTTCATCATGACTACAGGAATCACAGGAGGTGCTTGACAGGAGTCATAGAGTTATGGGGCTAGGGGGCAATCAGAGAGTTTGCTGCAGAACCTGTTAAGAAAATCATTCGAACAACGAAGAAGGGACTAATGTCAAATTTCCGCACATCGCATGTCGCTCCACGCTATGACGGTCACGGAGTCGGATTGAGTATAACCACGTCATCAAACTTGCAGATAACGTAAAATGTATAGTCTCATATTTATATCTCAGAGGAGAGTGATCTGAAATTGTTCGTAATTCCGCATCGGCCATTTGAAAAGCCTACTTTGGACAAAGAACTAGCATTACTGACGAAAAATAAATTGGTCCTTGACAATCAAGAAGTAGTGAAGACTGATGTTCCTCTTCTATTACTCTCTTGAGACGGCAACAAAGGACATTAGGAATGATATAACCTAATGATGTCCTTATTATGAGGGGATTTATGAATTTGCTGTTTTTATCTGATTATTAGATCACTTTTGGCGTTAGGTTATATGATTGAATTAAAATTACCTATTCTTAGATCGTTATTGTAGGTAAATGCGTTGAAAAATAATTCGTATGGGTGTGTTTTGTATTGATAAGTAGGGAGACATGAAATATTCGTTTTATATGTGCAAATATCTCGACTCAAATGAGAAGTAAGATTATGAAATTGATAGGGAAAGAAACTTTAGTGGTAAACAGTTAATAGTTTTTCATTTATAAAATGAAATTCCATACTCTATTATACATATAAACTGAAAAAAAATGTTGGTGAGTTTTCGTGTCCAACGTACGTCGTTTGGAGTTGATACAGGTGACATGAGCATTTGTTCTATGTGAGGAAACCAATATAAATCTATGGTGATTGCTCTTCAAATTCAACTATCCAAATAGCCGTCGACCACGTCGACCACTTTAACATTATGAATGGTATCCCAAACAATGAAAAGCCTATGTTTTTATAATATTTATTTTTCATTTAATATATATTTTAAACTACAAGTAATGTTGCAAACAAAAATCAAGAGATAGAGTGATTTTCCCGTGTGGTGGAATCCTCGCACGAAAGATTTGATGTTCTGATTTTTTAAATCTCTCAAACTTAGTAATTGTTGATCAGCTATTCTAACATGCAGTAAATGATTCATAAAAATGTGTTACCTATTAGTTCAGTTCTACAATTTATTTACCGCTTGACCAATAAACTGGACTGAAAAAAAAATCCTGCAAGTGATGCAATGAGATCTTCGAGTTAGCAGCTTTTCATTTGCCTTGTTTATGGGACTTAACGATATGTTTTGTTGGTAACAAACTCCATTGCGGAGGAATGTAACAACAACTGTGTTACTCCTCGACATCATCCACACCTCTAGTATCTTTTGCAGGTTGACAATGTTTATGAATGAATACGTGAGTCCTATTAAGTATCTTGGTTGGATAGTTGCGATTCGCCGGTTTTTGGGCTCCACATTGATCAGGTCTGTCTCAAGGTCAGTAAAGTACTAGTGATTAATTATACTGTGCATCAGATCAGTAAAATCATAGGGGTTAAATATAAGGTTGAACACTCCTGCCACGGGTGCCTTGCTTCAGAAATAGTATTGCATGGCGTGATATCATTTGTTCGAACCAATACATTTATTTGGATAAGCCTTTGATTACAATGTTAAACCGAGTCGAACATTACTCTAGATTAGGTCATCACGAAATTCTTTATGTTAATTTGACGATAAACATGTTTCTCTTACTCGGACATTAATAATCGACTGTCACCAATATCAGTTTGCTGGCCATATAGCATGTACTTGGAAAGAGTATGAATTTCAATTTTCATTCTCGTTATGTTCGTTCGTTTGTGGTTAATGGTGATTACAACTGAAATAAGAAGATGAAATAAGATGTTTCTGATTGAAGTCCAACGGGAATAAATGTTGTGCATTACGTAGTTCCGAGAAATATGTCCACTAAAGTTTACTAATAATATTTCGAGCTTATATTGACCTCCAAACTCGTTTAACGTCAATATGAAACTAATTCCCACTCCAGTTATTAAAGACGTATATGACGTTCTTTCACAAAAACTTTCCACTCACCATCGAGTATACGTTTTAATCAAAGAATATTCAGGAAAGAAAAGCTTTCACGACAATGATTTGACTAACACTAATATTTTTGGACTTTAGGAGGCGGCTATACAGAAGGTAAATCAAAAAGTTCATGAGGTAATTTCATCCACTATGTTTTAAATATTTTTTGTGAACACTCGTCCCCATAAAATATAAATTTTGGACAGAAAAATATGAATATATTTTTTTCACGTCGATTATGAATGTTCAACGTTATCAAATGTTTTCAATATTCATTGCTGTTTTGGATTTGCTATTAGAAACATATCGGACAATGTTTAAGCGTATTTCGAAATATTTATTTCATAACTTTTGACATATATTTCTAGTTTCCAGTTCAATCTGTTGTCGACACTTCCCAATGCTGTTTCTGATAAACTTGATTTGTATTGTACTATGTCACCTATTCCAGAGTTATTCTAGAGCTCTAGAGGTCAGAAAATGTTAATTGCCTGCTCTGTTCTACAGTGTTAAGTAGTATGTAATTAAACAGTACCATTCATGCCAATAAAATACACCTTTACTATTAATAATCTTACAACTCTTTAACACTCTTTATGTTGTCTATAGGAACATTCTATCGTAATAGAACATTTCATTACTGCTTGGAATATCCAACCAGCATTCACCGACTTGTGTCAATGCATGTATTCTCCCTGACACCAGGGTTTATTGTTTCGAAGAGATATTGAATTCCTGGGCTGTTATTTGTTACCATAGCAATAACATATAACATAATATCAAGCATATTTCGAGGTGCGTGGGTGTTATTAGAGATAAATAAAACTTTAAGTTTCTCATCTGCCTCTTCTTTGTCTACAACTGAATGCAAATTGGCGACTTCAAAATTGTTCAAAGAAATACAAATCAAAACGTAAACGGTAGAGGAATAGGATTCATTCGTATAGAGCAACAAAATAGTACTTATAAGTGAATCTGAACCTCCCGATGCACTATGAATAGTCGTGTTCGCAACTGTGTTACGAGGAGCTCGGCAGCCGTAGGAGCTCGCAAGTAGAGCGGACTACAAGGTGTTCATCATTGAAAAATGTTTTGTATGCGTTCACCGGTAGCTTGACGCAACAATAAATGGGAGTACTCTATTAGACGGTATTTTAGAGACTTTTTCAAATCAATAGAGTATGTGTATAAATATTATTCGCCCCTTATTATCTCTCAAAGGTCAAACACCGTCCCCGGCACCTCATCCTTCAACGGCCGTTCACACGGACGAGGCAGCCCAGTCTGGGGCTGCGTGTAGTCGAGGTGAGTGGGTGTACGACCTTTGTTCCAGAGACAGTGACGAGGCCACTGCACGGCTTAAATTGGGCTCCTGCAGACAAAGTTAGGAGGATTTATGATAATTAGAAGCACCATAAGGCGGGGGAGAACGGGCTTAAGGACAAATATCAAGTGAAGCACTTCATGAAGGGTTGCAAAGCAATTGTCAACATGAAATATTTTGACGTGTGTAGGATTATAAGGAGATTTCCAATGAGATGAACGATATAATAATCACGTTCCCTTAGTTTACATCGTTGACACTTGTTCGAAGGGTACTATTATCAAAGAATTATGCTGATTCCGTTGATATTATTACACTCAAAAGCAAGCCAAATGCACTGATTTATAGTTATACAAATAAACGAGAATTAAAAAAGGCTCGCTTCTGAAAAAAAAAACATTGATTCATCTAAATTGTTGTTCTGAGTCGGGAGTGCTTGAACAATGAGGAGGCTGGCATTGTAATACGACAGTAGGTGAGAAATGCTAGCCTACTCATTGTCCTCGCCTAGCAACCGTGAAATACCGATGCCGAGGCCGGAATTGACAATATGTCGACTGCCATCACACGTCTTGCGTCGACATTTTGGGGTAAATGCGAAGTTAGCGAGTCCTGGCAATGTTCTCTGGGAGTCCATATTTTCCTGTCATTTCTTTATTAAACCCACAATCCCCAGAGCCTCGTCGAGCTGAGGGCGCTGAGGACTCCACCATCACTACTCTAATGATAGGAATGATTGAAGTGGTCGATAAAATTACATTTATTTTTACTTGCAGATTTTTCAAAAGTGACCTCAAGAAAAGAATTTGATTTTTTTTTATCAATTCAAGGCAGTTAATAAAACCTACTGTTTCACCACCCTGAAGCCTCTTCTTACTAGATAAAACCGAGTTGGGAGGCACAGCTTTACTGGTCTGGTATTATCTAGTGATCATCACATTGAATTGTATCAGTATAGTCGATATTGTGTACAAGCCATCAATTGATTGGAATTGCAACTATCCTATGCACATTTCCGATATGACTCATACGAACAAACGTATCTGGGAACACAAAACGTTGTTTGTAGACATGTCCTATGAAATTTTACAGTAAATTTTACTAATCCTATCACAAACATTGTGACCTTCTTCATGTAGGACTCAAATTTGCATGACAATAATTTTTTATTGAAATATGAAAGAGGGATAACATGATTTATTAGCAAGAAAATGTAGTCACAAAATGTTTTGTCTTCGTCGATCAATCCTACTATTAAGACATGTAACATACATTTATACAACACCCTTGTTTACCTATTACAATAGTATGTACAAGAGAGATATTCGACATATATTCTTATAATGATCAATGGACACACAACTGCCAAACCAAATGAAAGATAATTCCGACACACTCACGCAGGTCTACGTCCATAGGATCTCGTTCTCACAGTACGGGTCGAGAATGAGGAGGGCAGGAGGGGATGAAAACTTATCCAATCATTTGAGGACTCCACATTGCTGCTTCTGTCATTCAACGAACAGTCCAGAGCAACAATCCAGCCATACCCAAGGTCATTATCCACTCTGTTTCAGATAAACCCATTTTCACCAATCTCCAATCTTCCATTCTCTCCATGTGTCCGAGATACCTCATAAATCATTAAAATGTTCTACCGTACATCATTCAGAACACAATCATTCTCATTCCTGATTCCATCCATCGCGTCACTCCTGCGATTATTCAAGACAAGATCATTTATCGTACACTTCATCTTCCTCTCTCAGTCGCCCGCACTCCCCCCGTCTCTGAACAGTCAGCCCAGTTGGAACAACTACCCACCAAACATTGCTGCATTGCTGACCTCGGGTCAGTTCTCGAGGTCCTGCCTATTAACAAATATCTGTGTCACAATTACTACGTCCATCATTCAACAACAACCGAAACTAATGAAACATTCAATTTATTTAGCCATCGGTCTATCACTATTTCTTCACCCTCTGTCAGCCTACTGCAACACTTCTTCCGTAATGCTCTGTTCACTGAAAAAAAAACGTTTCCTAGCTCACCTCCCACAGCTACAATGCCAGCATCTGTGACATCCTCAGAATTTAACAACTCTTCGGAATTTTTAGCCCACCTTCTCACATCAGCGCCTTCTCACAACAGCGCTAAACACCATCTGACCGCTTCCCCGTATTCCTCACCAACTTTACGTCTATTCTTGTTGCTGGCCTCTGCAATCTTTTTTGTGACCATTCCTCAAAACCTATCCTCTTATCCGTCACCGAAGCTCAGACTTTCAGGCTGCGCTCAACACGTTTCCTCTTCTACACGTTATTCTCAAGATTTCCCACTTTCACATACACGTATTCTGCTTATCTCTTAAATTTCTCTATCACTCTTACTGACACCCGTTCCTCTCTCAATCTTCCTTCCAAGCGGAAATGAGCATAAACAACTCCAACCTCCCATCTCAGAACACTCTCATCCAGCCGCCTCCCCACCATCATTTTTACCAAACTATTACAATTATCAAACTCCGGCTACCAGTCGTCTATATCACTCTGTCCAAAATCATTCCCATTTGGCAATCTGAGCCAATTCTTATGCATCTTCCAAGTAGCAACCCCGACTCGCAAATTCAGCTCCTCTTCACCATCACGTTCAATTGACCTCCGAAATCAATTCATTCTATACAACATTCATAAAGGAATAGCAGAGGCAGTGTGTCCAAGTATCCTCATCCCTGCCCACTTAATCGCCAATTGGCAGCAGAAAAAAAAATTATAATTCCAAGCACCCTCACCTATGCGAACCAACCCTTATGAAGCAGTTTAGGTATTTACTAATTTACTAATATTACCTACCCGTCGTAAAAATTGTCGGTCAGGCTGAGCATGCCAGTGATGGCCATCGTCCCATTATTCTGAGCATAAGGACGGAAATATCAGTTATTGGGGCTCCATCGAACCAGAACTAATTGGCGATAACTTTGGTATTATGATGTTATTTGGGAAATTACTGGTTTGGTTCCTGGTTTCATTGTTGCTTTGAGAGCAAAGAATGTTGAGATTTTTTTCATAAGCTGTAGCATATCACCTTTCTATGTTTTCTGGAATGGAAAAAATTGAAATATGTTATCGTATGAAAAGAATCAGGTGCTCCAAGATCGGCGTTGGTGTTGAATAGAAGATACAGTACGGCTTGAGTTGCAGGAAAGGTGACTTCGGAAACTTAGGTTTATAATAACTTTATGTGTTGAAGAAGTAACAGACTAACTAGTGTATTCATCAAACAAAGAAGATGATGGATGATCAATACGAAATTTGATGTGGAAAGCGAAAACATTTTTGAAGCATAATTGGAAGTTTTACGTATCTATGAACGGCTCAGGATGAATGAAACTTCTCGGTGAAATCATAACTGAGAAGACCCTTTCCTGTTCATTATTCCTGCACAGTATAGAGATGATTTAGTAAAAGTATGGCACATTTTATTTTACGCCCGGTGGTGGATAAAAAATAACATTGACTGTTGAAGCAAGGAAACTGTCATTTATATTATATCAGTCATAAATCAGAAGAAGAGAAGGGCTTGTTTTGCAGAGACCATGTTACATGATCGAACACGATAGAGGTCATATATTACCGTTTTGTTAGAAGTTATAGTACGAAACGGTGACAATATTTCCCAGGGAGTGCGGAAGGGGTCAAATGATGTCCTAATCAGAACTGTTTTTCAGTTGGTAGCACGTAAGACCATAACAAGATAAAAGAACTGTACGGAGGGCTTAGCATGTAACTTGTGAAGGAATGTTCCCAAGCCCACCTTCATCCCTCAGCGATAGCGAATAAACGGCAAGCCTAGTTTCAAGAAACAGGAGCCGTGGCAGTGGCCGGAATGAATCAATTAGAAGTCATTTATTGCTCCACTTGCGTTTAGCAGTGGCTTCTTAGCTGTACGATCACATCAATACCTTATCTCTGCAAATCGTAATATCCCAAGTTTCAAAAGAAGTGTGCCAACCCAATTTTAATTGTAATTCTAACGTTTCTTCAATTCTATTGTCTTTGTTGTTGATAATAATCGCGATGTTTTTAGCTACAGTTTCCACAAATACATCGAGGTTAGTCGTTCACAAATTCATTCAATGAACTCAATTTAAAAATATGCACGAAATTCAGGAGTCGTTTTATAATTTTATTATGTGAAGAACACATGTGAACACATGTGAGAAAACTATTCGTCTTGGAATAAATGACTACTTTAAGGGTAGTCGCGCGCGATTGACGAATTGATGTTCGTCAGGCTACCGTTTTTACCTCGCTGGATCAACCCTGAGTAGTGACGAGCAATTGCGGGACTGAACGAGTCTAATGAAGCTTCCAATCAATTGGTCAGTTGGATTAACTTAGAATAATTCAACAATGATGACGATCTTAGGACACCTGGTTCACGGCCGGGCTATCCCCACGACAGCGCAGACCACTGCCGTCCTCCAGCGAGCTTAGAGGGATTCGGAGGAGCTGCTTTTACTTCTCATCATAAATGCAGAATGATGGGAGACCAAATTGTAATGTATCAATGAGATGAAATGTAGATTGTAATACCGCGATTGGGGGATCGACAGCTGGGTTACGGTAAGCAGTCGAATAGATGAAGAAGGACGAGATGGATTTCATATTTTCATCAAAAATTGATTGGGTAAGTCAGGTCAAAAGTCGTCCAGCTGACTAATCAATATTCCATTGTCTGCTGAGGAGTAAAGCGGCCGTTTCATACAACCTGTACTTCTCGCAAGAACCAAATCTTGTGCAATGTTCAGCACACGGTAAACAATAGGGTGACAATTTTAGGCAGAAAAATACCTGGCAAAGATACCGACCGAAAAACTTTAATCGAGGAGTATTGCCGACATTTGCTTTACTCGTGCCATCGACCAAACCCTTAACCTAGCGGCCGCTCGTCGTAGATGAGAGGAGTACAACGGGTTTGAAACTGTTCCCCAATACAAGAAAGAGACCCCAACCGTTACTTATGTTAGATTGTCAGGAAAGGGTCCATTGATCATTCCCTATCAGGCACATGCACGGAAGCAAGGAAGGCCTGGTAGTGTAATAGGTTCATTTCCTCCCATTCATTGATGTGATTTAATAGTTTGATCCGCTATGAATGTTCCGGAATGTTATAAGTTGTCTTCGGGCATTGTTGCTTTACTTTCACTTGTGATAACTTTCGTAGAACAACAGAGACAATGGAAATCACATCACTGAGCCAGGAATAAGAAGCGAACTTCAATGTTACTATCGAATACTACAGATGCAGTGCTCAGTGTTGGAGACGTTATTCAAATCGCTAATCTCTGTGGAAAGAGTATAGAAAGAAAAATAATATTTCGATATATTTTATTTTATCTCAGGTACCTGCAAACTCATTATCTTCTTCTATGTGTAGCGCGCTAACATCCCAGCAATTTGCCTCGGTCGGTATGAGTTTTGCTGCATGTGAGTGGAAGAGAATCTGTTGAAGCGGAAGCTTGCAGATGACCAAATTATTATTCTTCAATGAAATCTGAAGGTTCTCTGACATTACGTATTTGCATGGCTGATATAAATGAACTGTTTATATTGATTCGTTCTCAACTGTACAACTAATACGAGATATGGGTTCTCAAAGTGAATTTGAAACTTCAAACAAGATCAAACAAAGTTTATGTTGTCAGAGTGGGTGTCAAAGACGCAATTTCAAAATGTCCTACGTTGGATTTATGAAATCATGTTCATTACTAATAAGTATATTTCTGACGCCTTATTCAATGGTTTGCTTACGAAACAATAATTTCATAATATTCAACAGTTCGTGGATTTATGTGTAATGAATGCACCTTTTGTAAAACAATATAAATAATATTAAAATGCAATTTTCTAATTTTTTGTCTCTGTATTAACATCTACGTATGAAATCCATGGGAACTTAGAATTACCTGCAACGTTTCAAGGAAATTTTACCCCGAGTGAGCAATTTACTTGGGGGCTTAGAGAAAGTCCCCTTCGGGATGAAATTGAATACAGCTTAATTACGGCTTTCGTGGCCCTTAGTAATTGCCGAACCGGTTGCTAAGGGGAGGACCACTTCGCCTGAGAGGGCTTGGACGATCACCTGCTAAGTCAGAGAGGGTTCGCATTCGAAGAATATATTTTCCGTATCGGTTTTTGTGTAACAAAATTATGTCGAGGGAGAAATTTTATTTGACTCCACCTGCATATGATGGTATTAAAAGCTTCACGAAATCAAATGGATATGTAAGATACATAGGTACATGAGTGGTTTAGAAAATTTGTGTGCGCGTGATGAAAATAAGTAGAAGTGTTCTATACAGCCACCATCTCTGACTCCTTTCACGTGATCGCACCGACAAAAAACACCCGTCGGAAATGATAAAGTCTATAGCGTTTGAAGTCCAGGGCAGCACTTCAGCCGACTTGTTTAGAGTTTCATACTAACATGACATCAACACATATACAAAGGGTTCTGAAGATAGGAAAGGCAGATTTACCATTGTTAAAAGTGATATCTGGATCTTCTTGAACCAGTAGTACAAGGACCAATCTTTTCTGTAGTTCGTATTCCTCACAATGACATACGGCCTCCGGGAAGGGATTATTGAAGTCTTCAATTCATTCCACGATGTAGTGCAAACATTTCCTGACCGTCCCATTCTGACAGTTAACATCATATCCTGCAAATACTAGAATAGCTAGCACTCCTTCTTCGTGGGATACCAACCGCTTCCAAGCTTTGGCACTAGCACCAATGAAAGCTTTGGAGGAAGCTTCGAGTGAACGTGGGTGAAGTTAAGTGATGAATTGCTCGGGGAATGTTGATGCGAGAGGAATTAGTGTCCTCCTAAATGGAGAGTTATTGAAGCTAGTAAAGGAAGCAAGTAAAGGGTTCGGTGCCTTGAAGAGTGTAATGAGTTGTAGAACGTTGAGGATTGAAGCAAAGAGAGGGTGTAGTTGTCCCAACTATGCTCTATGGGGCTGAGACATGGGGAGTGAGAGCAGGAGAGAACAAGGTTGCATGTCGTTGAGATGAAATGTTTGAGGAGCATGGCTGGTGTGACGCTGAGAAACAGGATCAATAACGCCGTGTTGCGAGCTAGAACGGGGATGGTGAAGAAGTTAGAGGACAGAGTTGATTAGCGTGTTTTCAAATGGTTCGGGCACATGATGAGTATTGATGAAGGGAGATTGCTGAAAAAGATGTTGAAGGCAGAGGCGAGTGGACGTAGGCCTAGAAGGAGACCAAAGTTTGTGTGGATGGTGTGAAGCGAGCGTCAGGAAATATAAACTTATGTGAGAAGGTAGCGAGAGAGCGTGCACTAAATAAGCGAGAGTCGAGAATGATAGTGAACGGATGATTTTTGAAGCTGCCCCAATGTGTTTTCCGCCTTTGGTGTCTCGTTGAGGGGTGGGGTGCTTGTGGGCGTGGAGAGGGGTCTGGTCATGACGTGGTATAGGTGAACCAGTCACACTGTCGGGCCCTGCTGCCGACACTGACCTCGGACCGTAGTCGTGACCCTTAGGATGTGTGGCGGAATCACACGGCCGGACCCATTAGCGCAAATGGGACAAGTTGTGTGAGTGGAGTATGCCGTCGACCAACCCCCTTTCTGGATGATTTCGGCCTAGTGTCTGCATCTGTGTATGTAGGGTACCAATTGATCATTCGAATATATAATTCTATCTATAAGATTGTTGCCGATGAAATACACTGGAGTTGCCCATTAAAAAAATGACGCCCTTTATATCGCAGACTGTAAGATTTTTATTGTTTCATTCCTAAAGACTCCTTCCGTGCCTCTGAGTGCGACGTATTTGAGAAGTCTCGGAAAGTTCATGAACAATCTTTACCTCGATCCGTCTTAGTCGATGGGTAATTACTCCCTTCAGGTCAGCTTCAGCGTGATGAGAGGAGTTGGTTTTGGAGAGACGATATTGAACGGGAAAAGAGGGAAATGGAGAAGGAAACAATGACATTTATTCAAGCGCGTGAGTTACACAGCCTTGATTGACGGATGACGTCCTGTGACCATTTTTCCTTTTGAACAATCAATACTAGTTTGACCTTTCAAGCTCTGGGAAGGAAAAGCTCTTCAACACAGTAATTTCACAATGCTTTTATAAAATAAATTACTTAGGTACCTAAAAGGTATACAATATTAATTCACGAGGGACCATACACATATATGAAGTTCAAGAAGAATTACAATTTCGTATCGCTTACAATTACCGTTGTCAATCTTGTCTATTCTATAGGTCTATTCTATTGGTAACAACTTCCTTTGTTATTCGGAGAAAAGATGACTGATAAGACCTGGTTGTTAATGTTGGAGTGTTCAGAACGCAAGGCAATGGAGTCGACCGGTTATGTGAATTCAGTTCATGAGGCTGGCAGTTGACCGAAGGGCAGGCTACAATCTGTGGCAACTTAAATAATAACAATTCAGAATGTTATCGATAAAATGTTCTTCAGGACATGCGGTCTATCATTCCATAATACCATACTTTTACTTGGGCTGTGAGATAATTTTTTTGTTTGCTGGGCAAGGCACTGCACGTGAAATTGTGCGTCTTTCACCGTGCAGATTCATTTGTTCCATCAACATCGATTACGTCGCCTACCGAAAAATTTCGGTGACATGTATTCATAT